>BQNB010181329.1:0-12600 GCA_026074375.1 Tanacetum coccineum
GATATCCGTTTCCTGCACAATATAAATGGCAAAACAAGCATATATTTGGCATTTCTCTTATGTTTTGGGTCAAATAAGCTCGAACGCACTATATTTGACTTAATGGGTAACTTTGGCAAGTTACCTTTCCACGGGGACATTTGTTCCTCAACCAATGTCACTACGGTGATTTTCCCTGTTAACATATTGATGTCATAAGCTTAGGTACAATAATGTTGATTTCCATGATAATTGTATTCGTTGCAATTATTACTATCTATTATGATAACTTGTATTCAACTAATACATTTCAAACCTATTAATTTCACTCAACCTTTGTGTTGACTTTTTAGCATGTTTAAATCAGGTAATTGAGCAACTTATGGCACGCAATGGCACAGACTTGAAGATGGCTAAACTGTTATCATTCAAACATTATGTTTTTAGATTTTAGGACCTGTCCTTTTGTAAAAATCTGATATATTATTGAATGATAACTAAATTTCCAAAAAACATCTCTTTTGAGTCGTTTTCTATGATTATGATTGTTGTACTATGAAGTAATACCCCAGATTAGCTTCCGCTGCTATATGTAAAAATGGGGGTGTTACAGCTAGGGTTATGGGGACAAGGTTGTGGATCATGGTGGAGGGTGCTTGCTTTGTTCGAGCTAGTTAAGGTGTTACGGGTTCATTAGGGTTTCGGGTTAGGGTTTTGGATTTGGGACGAGCTATGGGCTAAGATAGAGGGAAACTATGGTTGAAATGTGATGCTTAAGAATCTTGTAAGTTGTGTTAGAAAGGTTGTACAAAATGCCTTAGAAAAATGGTGGGAAAATGGGCTAGTTTGAATGTTGTGCTATATCGGGTTGTACCATAAGCTTAAAGGAGTTGTACTAGGATTTTAGAGGGAAAAGGTATTTGAATTTCATGCATTATACACTTGTACACATGCCTTGAAAGGTTATACATTTGTTTTATATGGAAATCTTATATGTAATCGGGGTTTTGATATAAACGTTTAACGTATAAATCCGTTTTATAATAAACGTTTTAAATGGTATGTTAAACAAATAACCTATGGTAAAATGAAGTTTAAAATATATTGCTTGACATATTATAATGTTTACTTACTATAAATGTTGATGAAATTGGCATTGGTAGATTGCGTGAGCTCGTTTACTTTTGGAATGTCAGTTACGTTACATTATGGATGGAATAAAGCAAAAATCTTCCCATGAAAATAGTTGCATCTAATTTAATAGATGGATAATTACACTGATAAAAATTACATCTAATTTAATAGATGGATAATTGCATAGATGAAAATTGTGGGTTGTTATAGTCTCTCAACCTTAAAGAAATCTCGTCCCGAGATTTAGTTGGATGTTGGAGTAATGTTTGAAAATAGATGTGGATACTTGGCACGAATTTGATCTTCGCGTTCCCACGTAAATTCTGGTCCTCTTTTAGAGTTCCATCTTACTTTGACTATAGGGATGCGACTTTGTCTTAGTTGCTTGACTTCTCGATCCATGATTTCCACTGGTTCTTCCACAAAGTTGACTTTGTCATCGAGCCAAAGCTCTTTCATTGGAATGATGAGGGATTCGTCAGATAGGCATTTCTTTAGATTAGAAACGTGGAAAGTATTGTAGACATTACTGAGTTCTTCAGGAAGCTCAAGTTTGTATGCCACTGGGCCGACCCTTTCAAGGATCTTAAATGGTTGAACGTACCGGGGGTTAAGCTGTAGGAACCCTATAATCACCTTCACTTCACCAAGGTTGAACCAAGAAAATAAGATAAGAAGATATGATAAGAATTTTAGAGAGAGAAACAAGAGAGAGAAAGTAGAGAGAAAAATGAGATGGTTAATTTACTTGCACAAAATACAAATGAGACCAACACCCTCTCCATTCTTGGAGAGGGGGTATTTATACTTGCACCATGAGGATTTCATGCCCATAGGCTTTCATGCTTATAGGCTTTCTATGGGTCGGGCTTGGGATTACTTGGGCTTTAGCTCATAACGCGTATAATATTAGATTAAATGAGCCCGATTCCTGTTCTAGCCTATTACAATATTTAATATGTAAATGACCGAGACCTAATATTCCTAATGAACGAACTTCTGGTTCGACTCAATATTTTTGAGGCTAATGATCTCCCCCGAAGTGAGTTCATTGTGACACTCCTTCGTAAGATCAATGAGATTGCTTTTGTCGTTAAGCTCTTGTCTTTGTCTTGGTCTTTATCTTGTTGTAGGCTTGTTCCTTAATGCTTTGTGATCTTTGATCTTGAGCCTTTGTCATTGTCCTTTGACTTCGTCTTTAAGTCCGATATCTTTAAATCTTTATCCTTCATCATTATCATTCTTCGCCACCTTGCGATCTGTGTCTTACCAACATGCTCATACTTCGCATCTTTTTGAAAGCTTGCTAACAATATCCCTTGATAGACTTGATATCTTAAAGGAAGATCTTGTTTATCAGAGTTTGCGGAAGTCTTTGTATTCAATTCTTGAGCTTTCTTGATTCTTGAGTCTTGATGCTTATTAGTCTTTTATAAACATGACATACATGTGGTAATGGAATCCAAACCTTTTTACGCTGGAATGAGGCTGCAACACCATCGTTTGTACCTGCATTTGAAAGTTAGTAATAAACAGCAGATATGGACGAATATGGCTTTATCATTCGTCGAGATTCGGTTGCATTAACCTCCGGTTCTGTGAGGACCATTTTATAGTATAAATATTGTACCTGTGATCAGTAGGTTCAATTTAGAAGAACCTCCTTGACAGGGTTTCCAGATCAAAGCTTTAGATCCTCTAAGTGTACGCATTTGATCACCATACTTGCTTGTTCTCAATACCGGAACGTCTCAAAGCAGACAACACGATATGAGTGAATCAGATAGTTACTATCTTTCTGATTGAGTCGTCAATTCATTTTACTGGAACAAGTTTGATTCACATAGAATCGCACCATCGTTTCTTTCTAGTTGACACAAGTTTGATTCATATAGAATCGTGCAAGTCACCTACCAAGAGCTTGTTTGATGTTGGCTCAAGCAGGATTTCCATCTTCACTGTGAATACTTAAGTATCACCGGATGTTCTGGCAAAATCACAAGGATAAGGTGTAGGACTCTTTTACAGCTGTGTGAACTTATTGGTGTTCAACAAGTGTTTGTCATGGAATGTGTCCTAATGAGATTTAATTTTATTGATCTCTTGGCTTTAGACTCGATTAGTGCGTTTGGTTTTAGTACTCGCAGGCTGGAGCAGCCACACTTTGCCACCTATTTAATATTAACATCTTCGATGAGAATGTCAATAGATTAAACTGTGTATCTCCGTGACAATGAAGACAAGTTTCGTTAGAGAAACTCAATAGGCTTGGAAAGGTTTATGCATTGCATCACTGGGTCCATGATGTCGTCTTCAATATTAGAATTCATCTTTTGTGAAAACCGATAGATTATGTATTGACTCGTTTTCTGCCTAAGGTGTAGGGAGGGCTTCTTTTTTTAGACCCTTTATCCTTACATTTCTTTTTCATTCTTCAACCCCTTCAATGCTTACCAAGACGTCATTACTAACACCTTATTATGATTGTTCCAGTGTTAGCTCAATCTTAGTCGACATTATTCCCTTATACTCATTCATCTCCAATCATACCTAAGGACTGCTATTTCTAACTATAGAATGTCCTTGGGTAGATCCATCTGGTTCTGGTTGGATCATAGGACTAATACCTAACCTAACCACCTTATGACTTCAGAATCGTCGTGAGATTAAGATGTTGTTGGGTATGAGATCGTAACCATAAAACCTTTTTTCGAAGAGTATCAAGCACTTTGAGTCGATTAGATCACTTATTATTTTCAAGATCACATTTTAATTACATTTCTCCCCTTATTTTAAATACTAATTCACTTAGTTTTTAAAATACCTTGTGATTAAAATTTGTCATGAAAATTCTGTGGAGAAAACATATTAGCATGAATTATATGGAACATTAACTTGCTCCCCCTCAATTTTACATATGTTTGACACAAAAAAAATGATACCAAGTTGTAAAAGGAATATAAAATGAGGGTTTCGCATTGTTACAAATAATTTTAAAAGATTATGAATTGTCATTCAAGAATTCTTGAAAAATTATTCTCAACCACTTAATCATCTTATACCTAACAATCTATTGAGTAGTCATTATTATTACTGAGTTGTTATTAAGAGATTTTTGATAATGTTTTGAATACATAAGAATTGTCGTGAGATGATGTATCCAAAATCATTAAAACTTTGTTTTTTGAAAAACTCCCCCTCAAACATTGACTCATTTTGAAAATGACACCAAATGTAGAAGAATTGTATTTAAAAACTTTATGAGGGATGGAGTGTTGAACACGGCAATTTTAAAGATTATTTGAATCCTCATTAAGAAATCTTGAAAAACTATCTCATATTTTGAAAAACTAAATGTTAGAAGAATCTCTTCAACGCTAAGATCAGCGCACTTATGATACACTCTCCTTTGTCGTTCGGGTCCGAGTTGCAATCTGAGAGCAATTACAAGTCATGAAGAAAAATTAGAAATGACATGTTTTGAAAGCATTTGAAACTCCTGTTCGAACTTCATTTACACGCCCGTGTCGATATTAATCAACAATTTCTAGGTACGTAAATGTTATCTATTCCAAGAGACATGCCGAGAAGAATATTTTGTGAACATTTTCAGATTGTTTTGATTTTGTATTATCTTTGAATTATATATTTTGTATTTTTTTCTTTTATAAAAAATATTTACATTTACCTCAGCAGTGTTTATGTGATGGTGGAAGTGTTATGTGATGGTGGAATAGTAATTCCAACTCTTGTCATGATGTAGATGTCTTGTCTGCTAAAGGAACAACTTTTAGAACCCAGCTTGAACTGGACGATTCATTACTGTGGTCGTGAATTCGAATATCTGAACATTATGATCGAAGTAATTGCTTTTTTCATCAAAAAAAAAAAAAAAAAAAAAAAAAAAAAAAAAAATAAAAAAAAAAAAAAAAAAAAAAAAAAGATCAGAATTTCTTGAATGCCCAGGTTTCTGAGATATCAGTCTTTCAGCACCCAAACTCTGAGTCCTTCCTTTTTAGGATTAAAAGATGTACCTGCACTTAAGTTAAGAGTACCTGCACTGACATCAAGAGTTTGTTCACATTCATATTGGTTAGTGATATCTTTATTTGAACCATTTATGGGTTGACTGTCAACCTTGGTTATGCTAAAGGTGAATATCTTTCCAATAGGAACCCACCTAAGACCAACTGTCATGAAAATTTTACCCTCTGTTCCACCTAAGATAAGACTATAGTCATTGTTTTTCTCATGCACAACAAAATCTTTTTGATTGAAAACCTATGTCCTTTTGTGATCTGTCTTTCTGGTTTCTTTGCAAAACTTGTTTGCTCTACGGTTTTGTTTCTGTTCGTTGTCTTATTAGATGTTACCTTAGCACGCGAGTTGACTTCATTCAGGAATTTTGTTACACAATGATCATGATTTGCATTAAAGACACATTTCTGACATGTCGAGCAAACAAAATGTTTGGAGTCAGAAAAATTTCTAGAATTCCTAGAGTGTTCTGCTATGGGCACAATCTTTGTCGTTACGTAACTAGTCTTAGGTGCAGGCCAATTCCTAGATGTTTGAGTATTGCTCCTAGGTTTTGGTTTGCTACCATTAGCTGTGCTTTGTGATTTAGTAGAAGGCATCACACTAGGTCTTGAATTCCTACCGCTTTCCTTGTGTTTTCCTAGCTTCCTGCTAGTATGATTCTAAACCATGTCATTTGAGGCTATACCTAGATGAGCCCAGTCAATCATGTGATGAGGTTTTACAACAGCAGATTCTCTTTCCTTAGGCAAATAATGTGTAGTGACTGGTTTTGACAAATCGTTGTTCACATCAACTTGGGAGGCAAACCGTGGTTTTGAAATTCTAGGTCGTTCAGACTTAAATGCAGTCGGCTGTCTAACAACTGATTGGTTTCTATGTGGTTGTAAAACCGGTTTCCCTAAGAATGATGATTTTGCAAACTTAGTATTCACACTATTTCCTATTAATTTTCTTAACTCGTTTTTAATGCTGCAATTGCAAAATCCCTTTTTCCTGAAGTTGAGCTTTGAATTCATCATTTTTAGCAATCAAAGAAGTTGTGTGTTCTATAGTCTTAGCTCTCGTTGTCTTGATAGAATCAAACAGTTCTTTGTAATGCCTTTTCAAAGTCTCATTTTCCTAAAGTAATTTAGCACTTTTATGTTTCCAATTCGATGTTTTTTTTCAATTAATGTCATTTTTAACCTTGGCTTCATTACTTTTTACTTTCGAAAATTAACCATGTTGCCCTTCTTTTAAAACTTGATTTTGATATTTAAGTTCAAGATTAACACAATGTGCTTCTATTCTTGAAAAATCTTTTTGAAATTAGGCAATAGTCTTTTTTAGACAAATATTTTCAAATTTGATAGATTGATTTATGAGTTCAATTGTCTTTTTATCAGTTAATTTAGCAGGCAAAGGACATGTGTCATGACATTGTTCAGCATTCTGGTCAATCTCTCCTTCATTATTGAATTCAGGTTGCTCAGTATGCTGTTGTCCTGCAGGAAAGACATTGATTTCAATAGTCGTTTGTACCTCAGCCATTGGCTCTTCATCATATATGGGTTTGATATCTGCATCATCAGCATGTGCATCATTCCCTGATCTGCTGCTTGTATCCTGCTCTTTTGATTCTGTCCCACTGCTTGATTCTGTCCCACTGCTTTCTGTGTAAACCAAACTAGCATCCAATGCTTTGCCTGTATCAATCTTTCCCTCTATTGTCTGAATATGTCTTTCATTCACCCTTGTATCATACTCTCCTTTATGCAGTGCTCTTTCATCAATCAACTTTTTAACTGATTCCATGTGTTGGATTAGTGTATCACGGAATTCTGGAATCGAGAGTTGAGTGTATTGTAGAAAGTAGTTTCGTGTCATTACAACATATTCATCATCCAAATAAATCCGTGACTTGATGAACATCTGAAACTGTGTCTCGAGTACTTTAAAAGAAGCCATGGATCCAATCTCTTGAAATTATTCTTTGTCAAGTTGCTTTTCTAATTGATCCACATTTAGAAACATTGTGCCTATAAAAATTTCAACATCTTGACCAAAGAGTGTTGCAAATGCGCGTTTGAATCCAGACTACGTTTAAGTTCCTTTTAAGTCATTGTTTGAAAGAAGCTTAAGGTGTGAATGAAGCCGTCAAAAAGATACCATGCAGCTTTCTTTTGCTTTGTCTTGAATTTGGTGCATTTGTTGTTCTTCCGAATTAGAACACGAAGATAAAGTATCTTTCTTTTCCATTTTACCGAAAATTATGAAGTGAAAATGATTTGAAGGATCTTAAGATGATAAAGTTGTGATGTGGTTTTGTTTTGATGTTACAAGTTCGATTAACAAATTTGACAAAGCAAATCCAGTAACAAAATTCGGTAACAAATTCAGTAACAAATTCGGAGAACAAATCTCGATTTCTTCCGAGTTTGTCAATTTCGACAAGTGTGGATCGAAATCGGATAGACCAAACTCAAAACTTTTGTCGGACACGTCTAAGATCAAACTCGGACGAAACTTCTCGGATCGGAATCTTTCTCGGGTAAAAACTTTTCTTGGACTAATCAATTCTCGGATAGAACTTGAATACAATTTCGATCAAAATCAATGAAAATTATCTAACAATTGTCTTATTACAAAATTCTATAATACCTCTCCTAACACAAAACTCGATAAAACCGAGAACTTGTGTATCTATTACAAATGTTATGCTAAATTTTATGCTAAATTGTATATATAAAAAAAATAAAAAAAATAAAAACACTAAAAAAACACCTTTCAGAAATCGAACTCAAGACCTTGTGCTTGAAAATTTAACACAACAACACTGACCAACTGAGCTAGAATCAGTTTAGGTTATACTTTACCAAACTCGGTATAAAAGGACAATTTCGACGTAATCAGATACTTGAACAAATTCGATGTCAGAAAATAACACTAGTAGGATTCGAACCATGGACTTGTTCCAGCCACACACCAAACTACAAGCCTTTTTGACAACAACCAATTGTACTAGATGGCTTTTGTGTGTAACACTGCCAAATTTAATATAAAACATCAAATTCGATGTACCTTGGCAGTACTAAATCTTTCTAACAACAAGTTAGGTTCACCCGCGCCCTGCTGCGATGTCTTAAGTCGCACACTTGTCCACAAGATCGAGTAATTACCACAACATGGTTAACCCCTAAATAGAAAATAACACTTTATTATGATTAATACAAGTTAGGTTCACCCGCGCTTCGCTACGGGATGTTTGGCAGCCGGTGTTTTCGGTTGGACGTGTTAGAAGGTATATTTTTGTAAAAAAAAAAAAATTAACGGTCGTTAAGTAACGACCGATTTCAAGCACTGTTTTGGTGCATTCTAAAAAAAAACTAACGGTCGACCGCTAGTGGGGAAAGGGGTATTTTATAAAAAAAAATTAAAATGAGGGTAGTTTTTGTAATTTAACACATAATGCGAAGGGGTATTTCGTAAATATTTGAGGGGCTATTTCGTAAATAAAAAAGGAACGGGTCGGGGCGGACCGGGTCGGGTCGACCCGACAATACCGATAACTCAAAAAGTGCGAGTGAATATTTTGAAAAAAAAAGCAAAAAAACAATTTAAAAAAAAAATTAAAAATGTTCGGACCGGGTCGGGTCAACCCGGTGCATTTAATGCAACTTAATGCACCTGAAGCGCGTGGTTAGTTCTATTATTATTCATAAAAAAAACAGACCGATGACTAAAAAAGTGCGAGAGAGTATTTAAAAAACAAAACAATTTTTTTTTTCTTAAAAAAAAAAAACCGATCGGACCGGGTAGGGTTGACCCGGCGTATTAAATGCACCCCGGTCAACCCGGTGCATTTAATGCACACTAAATACAAAAGGCCATTTAATGCATGCGAGAGGGTATTCCGAGGAAAAAAAAAGAAAGTTTTTTTTAAAAAAGTTTTTGAGAAAAAAAAAAAGGAAAAAAATGGTAAAAAAAAACCAAATGTTAAAAAAAAGAAAAAACCCTCATTAAATGCCGGGTCAAAAACATTTAATGAGACCCGGTTATGGGTGGGTCGGTTCCCCCAGGAATTATATTGTAGAGTAATACACAACTATATGACAACTAAGTGCCGACTAACAGTTATTTCATCACCAACACTCTTCTTCCAAATCACATCATCTTCAGAATCCATACGCATTAAACCGCTCGTGGTCACCTGCTTCATGGTAATTGTTTGAGAAAACGTAGACTTAAAATAATTTCTCAAAACAGCGCACATTAAGAATCCACAAAAGTCACTCTGAAAGTTGCAAGTTGCTTCATGGCTAGAAACAGCTAGAAACCGATTTTCAATAACCGGTTTAGGTAACCGGCTGGGAAAACCGACACAAACCGGTTTTCCAACAGCTATACCTAACCCGGTTACAAACCGCCGGTTTTTTTCCTAACCGAACCGGTTAAGATCAAAAACCGGTGTTGACCTGTTTTGGATTTGGTTTTTTTTTTGGGTTTCGGTTTTGTTTTTTTCCCCATGACTAAGGAGGACATTTGTGAAATATATATATGTTGTTTTGAGACACGTGACACATGCCGCATAATGTGAAAAGTTGTTCTATGGACCATAAGTTATACATAGATGGTACAAGTCCTTCTCATGAAATCCGGTGTACAATCTCTCTTTTTGATGTCCTTTTCTATACAATTCGATTGTACTACTAATTAAGAAACGAACCAAATAATCAATTATGACTCATACACAAATGAACTCTTTATATCGAAAATGATAGAAAACACAAAATTTAAAACTAACAAGTTTAAAAATTAATCTTAATACCTTCTAAACCTTAGACAAGATAAAACCTTGAATGGAAAGGAGGATCAAAATCTTTTAAAACTCAAGAAAAAGAACCAAAACTTAATCACCCCCGTGGCGATTGATACCAAAACCCTATAATCACCTTCACTTCACCAAGGTTGAACCAAGAAAAATAAGATAAGAAGATATGATAAGAATTTTAAAGAGAGAAACAAGAGAGAGAAAGTAGAGAGAAAAATGAGATGGTTGATTTACTTACACAAAATACAAATGAGACCAATACCCTCTCCACACTTGGAGAGGGGTATTTATACTTGCACCATGAGGCTTTCATGCCTATGGGCTTTCTTTGGGCCGGGCTCGGGATTACTTGGGCTTTAGCCCATAACGCATACAATATTAGATTAAATGTGCCCGATTCCCGTTCTAGCCTATTACAACATTTAATATGTAAATGACCGAGACCTAATATTCCTAATGAACGAACTTCTGGTTCGACTTAATATTTTTGAGGCTAACATAAGCTTTCCTCGCTTTCCGAATTGGATGACACCTTTTTGAGGCGACACTTTCGACGTAACACGATCTCTAACTTGGAATTCCAAAGGCTTTCGCCTTATATTGGCATAACTCCTTTGTTAGTCTCTTGCAATTTGCAAGCGTTGTCAGATTTGTACTATCTTTTCGGTGGTTTCATGGATTATCTCTTGAAGTCTTTAAGTCCCAACAATCCTCCCCTAAACTTGATGTTTATTTTTTGAATCTTCAAGTTTCTTCATTAAAAGTCTTCATCACTATCAGGAAGATGCATTCAAACACTTCATTAACCTTTTTGCTGCTTTACCATGAGCTTAAGTAGTTGATAGCACATCTCATTTCAATAATCAGCTTGAAGTTTCTTGTTGAGCATATTTGTGATTGTTATTGGTTTGAGGGGATATCTCTTCTCAGCTAACATAAAGATGTGTAGATTTTTAAATCTCACAAAGTGTACTCTACTAGAGTCAAACAGCTTCTAAACAGTTACTTTGTATCCCTGTAGACTCCTCCATATTTCACTCTTTATGTCAGGTTCAAACATTACTTTTAGATCACCCCATAACACTTTTTCATAAACATCCTCTAGCCTTGTATTCCTATGTTTAGTTTTCACCAACTTCTAAAGAGTCTCTAAGTCTTCTCTACTAATGTTCTGAAGCATCCTAATCATTGATGAATATCTATTTGAACTTCCATCAGCTCTTATCAAGTGATAGAATCCCTTATGTCCTTCTTTAACAATCTTATATTCAACAATTATTAGAGGTTTGGTAGCTAGAGGTATAACATCAATTGCTATTTCCTCATCATCTTGAACTACCTCCATATGCTTTTTCATCTCAACTTCATCATCTTCTTCAGCTTCTTCATGCTCATCTGTCTCTTTATCATCCTCCATTCTTTGTCTTTTAGAAGATTATTGTTTCTGCTCTTTCCCTGCTCTTTTTTACTAACTGATTTCTTTCTCCTGCCTTCAGCTTTCTTTTCACTACTTTCTGCCTTCTTTGACTTATCAAATTCAAGTTCGTCCTCTATTCTTTTATAACTTTCTTCTGTTCCTTCTTTGCTTTTCATCACCTCTGAATCTAAAGGAATAAAAGTATTTACCCTCTTCATTTCATTATCAAACAACTTCTGGATCTCATCATAGCTCTTGCTCTTTAACTGATTATATTTGTATCCACACATGTTTTTGAGAGAGGTAGACATTAGATTTCTCTTTTTAGATTTAGTTGGTGGCTTTCTTCTTTTCTCTTCAGCTCTTAGCTTTGCAAAGTGCTTCTTTCTTTTGTTTATGAGCTCAACAAACAGTCTTGATATTTCTTCAATGGTTATCTCTCCCTGTTCTTCTGCTTGTAGCCTCTGAGCTAATTCAAAATCCTCCTCCATCATAGCTTGTGTGTTATCACATGATTCAATTAAAGCTATGTTGGCTTCCTCTTCCTTTTTCCTTGCAAGCCTTTCTTCTTCAATGAGTTCAGCTTGTATCAAGAGAAATTTGATCCTTTTTCTTCAATGGCACTTCAGGTTCATCCATCTTAGCTTTCCCTTTATCCTTGATGCTTGAAGAAGATACTAATGTTGGTATTCTTATTGTGCTTTCACCAGCATCTCTAAATGTAATGCCTTTAGCTTTGGGAATTGTTAAAGGTGTTGTTGTGGCTGTACTCTGTACTGGCTCTTGTATCACAACCTTAGATTTTGCACTCTTCAATTTAGCCAATGTTTGAGCTAAGGTAATCTCTACTTCAGTTATAACAGGTGGTGACACAGTGGTAGTAGAGGGATCAGCAGTACTAACTTCTTTAGGAATCACATCTTGGTCTTTTTTAATCATATCATTTTTAGTAAAAACTTCATTACCAATAATAGCATCCGTATCAAACATTTCTGCATCATCTGACCTTCCCTGGGTTTCATCAACTAAAGAAACTTTAGCATCCTTGTCAATGTCTTTAATACTCCTCCCCTGATTGAATGCATCCTTCTGAGCACCCAAACTTTCATCATCTGAGTATTCTACTCTTCTTGTGACACCAACCTTGTACAGTCTCTTGAATTTATGAGTTCTTAACCTAGCTTTCTTCTCTAACTTTTTAACTCTCGGCTTCAAATTT
>BQNB010181330.1:0-12600 GCA_026074375.1 Tanacetum coccineum
ACTAATTTGCGTTATATCTTATAAATTGTGACAATTTATATGTAACTTTTTTTTCCGAAAGGTCTTATTATGTAATTTCGCACAGGGCCTTCAAAAATTTCAAAGAATTAGAGACGGCCCTGATTATAGGTTTAGATTGGTGCGTGGATGATTGGTTTATTCAAGAGAAAATTTGAGTAGACTTTTATTGTATTAAAAATAAGAGGATTGCTAGACTCACTCCTTTCTTACAAACAAATATCCACACCCATATGTGTCATGTGATTATGGAGGGTAAAAATTAAAAAAGAGAAATTTTCATTCAACATGATTGGTCAATCTTACATGCCACATGTAGGTGTGAATGTTTGTTTGCAAAAAAATAGTGAGTCTAGCATTTCTCTACATATAAACTCATGCGATGACTCTCTTGATGTAGACTAAATTTATTTAAAAATTTCATTTCATTCAAAGAGTACTTAGGAAACCAAGGTTACCACCCTGAATCTTGTCATCCACAAATTAGTATCATAAATGAAAGTTTTTTTGTCATTGTGTGTCAATAACTCAATATACACACACTCTAAATAAATCACTTCTAGAGTTAATTTTTTTTACTCATTAACATTGGTTATCATTTTTCCACATTTTAAAAACATGGTATGCAAGAATGATGGCTTTCAATCCGCAGCTTCATTGCCATTAGAATTTCAGTTATTAGCACCTTATGCAGTTGCGCCTAATAATAGATTAAAGATTGCACTCAGTAAACATGTATCATTTGCTGAGTTTGTGCACATGGGATGTAAATCTCATTCTTTTTACTATTGTCAGGTAGAGGTGGGCAAAAAAACCGGTTTGCAAACCGGTTTCCGGGTTGAAACCGAAAACCAAACCGGTCAACCCCGATTTTAACCAAACCTGTTTGGAACCGGTTTGGCTTTTCACCAAAACCACCAGTTTGATGACCGGTTTTTTGAACCGGTTTGAAAAACCGGTTTGGAACCAAACCTGATTTTCTTATCACATTGGAGGACCCGGGAATCACACTTTTTCTGATTTTCTTATCCTATGTAGATTTTCTTGAGAATAACTGGATAGGATAACTGATTTTCTTGTGCTATAAATAAGGGTGTTGTATTACAACTTAAATCACAACTTATATTACATACAATCCTTCTTAAGCAAAAAAAAACCTATCCACCTCAATGGCAAGTGAATCCGCCTCAACTACCACCGGTGTTGGTTCAACAAGTGCACTGACAATTCGTGAAATCATACCAACCAATCGAACCCCCGAAGTTTGGAAAGACTTCAACATGTGCATTATGACCAACGGTCAGAAAAAAGCTCAATGCAAGTATTGCTTTCATTTCTTATCGGAGGGTTCCAACACGACGTTGAAGAATCATATAACTCATCCGCATTGTGAAGTATTAAAGGCGCAGCAGAATCAGAATCCGGAAGCGGGGCAAACGTCGATGGGACGAGATGGGCAAATTTTCATGTACAATCCGGATTATCTTCGTGAACAATTCGCGGGTTTGGTGATTCAACGAGGGTTACCATTCAACCACTTTGACCACGAGCAGACAACGAGGGTGTTCCAGAACACTATGCAACCAAGATACACTCATGTAAGTCGTTCTACTCTCAAACGTGATGCAATGAAATTATGGGTAGCGGCTAAACAAGCAACAATTGATGGTTTTGCTAACTTAAATATGGTAACTTAAATAATAAGGTCAACCTAACAACGGACATCTGGGTCCGCTCTATAATTTGCCCGGTTCTTACATGTGTGTTACCGCACATTGGATTGAACCTAGTACTTGGCAAATGATGAAGCGGGTCATTTCGTTCGAAGAGTTTTCGTTAGTTCACTCGGGTACAAACTTGAAGTATATGTTGGAAAAAGTCTTTGTCATGTATGGTTTGAAAGAAAAAATTATGTCAATTACTTTGGACAATGCTAGCAATAACACAAGCGCCATGGATCAACTAAGATTAAAATACAACCCACCAATGGGGGGTAGGTTTTATCACAGTCGTTGTGTTGCACACATCATTAACTTGGTTGTGAAGAATTGGTTTAAGGTCCCATTAATTAAACAATGAAAGAGTCTTTCAAACAAAATGTTAAAAGAAGTTTTCAAATTGGTGATAAAACATCCGAAAAACGCTTATATTAAGTATGTAAGGTGCCGAAAAACCTTGTAATTCATCAAATTTGGGACGTTTGATACACGATGGAAATCCACTTTTGAAATGTTCGAAAGTGGTTTGAAACAGAAAAGGACATTGTGTTATTTTCTTGAATATTGGTCACTAAGAATGGTAGAAGGTTTAAAAAATTTCCGGTATGATATTGGGTTCTTGTGAATCGTTAACACAATTAATTGAAGTGTTTTCAAATGCTACGGTTATTTTGTAGGGGGTTACTACCCAACATTCTCATTGTACTTCAACAGATTTTTTTCATAAGTTGCAAATTATCTGATTTAGAACTTGAGGGGGGGTGTTGTCATGTATGGTTCAACTAATGAAGAAAAAACTTAAGAAGTATTTTGAAAACATCCCATCGATAATTACTTGTGCAGCCGCTTTAAATCCCTGTTTTAATGTATCCGGGGTAGACTATCTTATTGAGAATATGTTAGGATCACATAAATGGACCCAAACAAAGAAGCTTCGGTCACTCGAAGTTACAAGACAAAAGTCTAGCTCGAAAGACTATGTTATTTAATGTTTATTATGTATAAGGGCCAAGATGTAAAAAGCCCAAATAGAAAGCCCTAAAAGGCAAATCCTTTTAGTATAAATAGACCTAGTCTTAGTCAAAATTAGGTTAGCCTCTCCATTATTTATTTTTCATATTAAGGGTTGTAGCCTCTCTTTGTTTCTTTCAATCAAAAGTTCTTCATTGTTTAAATCTTTTGTGCCATTGATCTTGTGCTTATTCCATGGAATGATCTAGGGATCCTACAATTGGTATCAAGAGCCTACAAGATTGATGTATTGATTTGGTTTGTATTTTTTTTTTCTATTGATTTCGAAAAAAGAAAAAAAAAAGGTTTGATTAATTGTTTGTTTGATTCTTGATTCATAGATGGTTTATGTTTAATCTAATATCACTCAAACCATCTTGTTAGTAATCAACGATCTCGTGTTTTTCTTTTGTTCTTGTTGTTTTGGTTCGAAAAGTATTACAAAAACGTAGGGATCGGAAACGAGTTTTTTAGTCGTTTCGAGTCGACTTTACGAGCGACATCAAGATTGATTCGAAACGAGTGAAATATTGCAAGGATTCGAACGAAGTTCAAGACGTTTTGATCGATACGGAGGGGTAATCTAGCAGCGTTCGAACGGGTGGGAATTTTTGTCGACTCGGAGGACGTAGTGGAAAACAAGGAACGATCGAACGTTGTGAAAACAAAAAGCCTTTCGAAACTAAACGTTCGAACAAGTACGGAATTTTCGAACGGTGGGGTTCGAACGCTAGGGAATTCCGAACGAGGGGTTCGAACGAGTGGAAAACAAAGGACGATCAAACGAGTGGAAAACAAGGTACGATCGAGGAGTGACGATCGAAATCAGAGTAGGAAAAAAGGTTACGATCGAACGAGTGGAAAACAAGGACGATCTTTCGAAACTACGAGTGGAAATAAGGGACGATCGGAACAGCGATCGAACGAGTCTCAAGCTCTCGAGAGGACGATCGAAGTGACGTTTCGAACTAGTCGTTCAAACGAGCAATCTTTTCGGAAACCGCCGAAACAGCAAGGAAAAAAAAAAAGATTTGTTGTCGGATTGTTCCGAAATTTTCTTGATATACCAGCTCGAATAACGAACCAACGGTCACGACTCTTCCTCTATTTGAGCGACGAGGGCCCTGTCATTTTATTGGCATTGGAGTCATTTAGGCCCTCAAAAACTGCATTTTACTGTTTAAAAAATTACACGAAAATCACAAAACCTACACCAAGTCATCCAATCATCCAATCACTTAAGATCACGATCATTCATAAAACAACGTTATTCAATGGCAACCATTGATGAAACAAATGTGCTGGCACCGATACACGTCCACAATGCTTGGTTGAAAATGATTACGAATCATGGAAGATTCGTAATACACATGGTACATTCGATGGCAACCTAATGGCAAGATATATTGAAATCCATCCAGAATGGACCCTACACCTCACCCAATGGTTCACTGGTCCCCACCTGCTTAATTCGTACTGTTATGCCCGCACCTAGGAAGAAGCTTGACTCTGAGTTCAATGACGAAGAAAACAAGCTCGAAATGGCTGATACTCAAGCTGAAATCATCCTCAGTCAAGGTCTTCCTAGACACATCTTCAACAACCTCAATCAAACAAGCACTGCAAAGAGATTTCTGGGATTAAGGTGGAAATGCTTATGCACGGATCAGGTAGGACTCTTCAACAAAGGAAGAAGATCTGTTTGATGAGTACGAACGTTTCGTGCATTTGGAAACGAGTCCATCCCAATGACTTCTTTGTGCGTTTTCCACAAGCTGGTGAATGACATGAAGATTATCAGCTGGAAATCCCTACTATCAGATGAACACTAAAATTTGTCAAACAATCTTCCAGCTTAATTCGGGTAAGTATTGTGTATGAATGTCAAGCAGAACATGGATATCTCATCCAACATTATGTTCAGATCTACACTCATTTCAAAGCCTACGGCCTCATGCAAAATGCTCTCAAGAAACAGGAGCAGTCTAAAAGTATTGTTGATCCACTGCCTATGTTGCTCAACCCCATCTTGCCCCTACTTTTCATCACCTCAACTCCTAGTCCTCAACCTTACTGCTTCAGTCTTCCGAAAATGACGCTTTGATGGTGCCACTATGACTAGATTGCTAATCTCTTAAGTGGTTTCCAAAAAGCAGTTTTCCACCAAACCATCAAACCAGCTCAG
The DNA here is from genome assembly GCA_026074375.1 of Tanacetum coccineum. Lineage (NCBI taxonomy): Eukaryota > Viridiplantae > Streptophyta > Magnoliopsida > Asterales > Asteraceae > Tanacetum > Tanacetum coccineum. Next base: position 4,933 of record BQNB010181330.1, read on the forward strand.
GACTTCCTCCAACTCAAGGACTCATGCTACGGTGCATGATGGTCACATTGTTACTGAACCAATTCAGAGGAAAGCTCCAGGTAATGTTGGTAATACAGGTACTCGAGGCAAAAAGGTGATATGCTACAACTGCAGAGGAGAAGGACATGTTGCGAGGCAGTGTAAAGAACCCAAGAGAAAGATGGACTCTCAGTACTTCAAAGATAAAGCTTTACTGATGGAAGCTAAAGAGAAAGGAGATGTGTTAGATGCTGAAGCTGAAGCATTCCTCGCTGATGTGGGATTGGCAACCGGCACCTTATTGATAAACCTAAGATCGTTATTTCATTCTTCGTTGCACATGCCCACAAACATTAATGTTTCAGCCAAACATATGAGGATGCTTATGACTCAGACGTGGATGAAGGTCCCAATGCTGCTATTGCTTTCATGGCCAACTTGTCATCCACTAGTGCAGCCAACAGTCAAGTCAATGAGGTACACTCCAATGACAATCAAATCTTTGATAATGTGGATTATCAGTTGAATCAGGAGATGCACCAGGGAGAACATTTAGACTCCGATGCTGAGACTGAGATTGATGACAATACGATCCCGTATCATCAGTATCTTCTTGACACCGAAGCCCAAAATGTTCCAACTGAGGTTTGTGACACATCTGATAAATTTCTATGATTGCCATCTAAACTGACTTGCAAAACCCAACTAGACGGACATGCTTGGTTAACCAAGAAAAATGCTTAGAAGTCGAGACCTTAAAAAATGAGCTTTCTCAATGCAAGCAAGAAATATATCGTCTAGATACCCAAAAGGTCAAACTCGATCTTGAACACAAAGTTAGACTGGAACAAGCCCTAGTGATTCAGCGAAACAAGCGGAACGCGAACTTGTGCAGTAAAGGAAAACGTTTTGCTTAAATCACTCTTTCGGAAAAAGAAAATCAATTGCATTTTTACAATCTTGAAAAGGAAAAAGATTTTATATGAGAAAAAGGATCTAGCAGATAGTTATTTCTTGGATGAAATCGTTTGTTTAAAGAATGCTAACAAAGTTGCAAGAGATATATTGCAAAGATTTAACATGCCAACAGAAACTATTCCTATGCTTTTTAAGAAACCAAAAAAGGCAACCGCTGACTTGCACAAGGACCTCCTAGGTACCCGTAACCCAGGTCTAGGTTATATGGCCAAGCGTGCTCAACCTGCTTTGTATGTGTGTTACCCTTTTGCATTCTTACTCACCAACCCGTTAGTATTATGGGATAGTGAAGAGGTCTTGGGTTCAACAAGTTGTTTAGCATGAAAAAGATGTGCGAAAGACCAGGGCATGTCGACCGCAAACGGTGTTATGACAAGCTTAATGCCCTTTATGTTTGTTCTCAAAAGGAATGTCCATCCCGTGAACAGGCATATTGGCTTCCTGCCAATGAACGTGTATGTCAACTAGTAACCCAAATAGTCACTTTGTCACTCCTTTTGTTCATAAAAGTCGACCTCCAAGTCAAGTTCTGGCCAGTCTTCGTAATGTTAATGCTGCTTTTCTTCAATTTGAAGGTATCATAAAAGAGAAGACACAACACAAATAACCATAACAACCAGGGCTATGTTTCTGACTGGTGTTTTGATTATGCAGAAAACAGTTTTCTCGAACAAACACATAGGTACCATTTTCGACATTTCAAAAAACATATCCAAGCTGCTAATGATACATTTTTCAAAGAGATACGAGGAGCCCCCCCCCCCCCCCCCCCCCCCCCCCCCCCCCCCCCCCCCCCCCGAAACTGATTATTGATGACTTTTGAGACAGAGTATATGAACAATGTGTTCCTTGATAATAAGAACTCTGGACCATAGAGAAAGAAAAATCTTAATCAAAAATGATGTTAATTGCTGGTGTTTAGAAAAAGATATCTGCTCTATTTTGTTGCTTTACTTACCGATCATTGTTGTGCCCCTAGTTCGAATTGCCTTTTGCGAAAGATATTAGATATGCTGCGATAGGGAACACACTAAGTTCTTGAACTTTGGGGATGCTGAAGTTTTCAAACCAACAAAAAATGGTCATTGAATCTGAGAAATGTAACTTCATTTACAAAGAACCATATTGATTTACAACTTAAATTTCAAAACTTAAACAGTGCATAGACACTTCCAGTGCCTCCATGCAATTCTTGAAATTAACAAGTTAAAGGAAAGCTAGCTTCAAGAGAAAGAATGACACTAATCAGGAATTTAGAAATCAGATCAACATCACGAGAATGTTGAATGTAGGTTCCAATAAAAAGGTAGTTGTGACCAACAGGCATTAGAAACTGATAGACTTCAGTTGCAAGATATGAATTACCTCCTTAGGGATTCAGCTAGATGGCCTTAAGGTAGAAAGTGAGTCTGAAAAGTCGGTTTGATGAACTGTCACAGGCGGTAATACTCACTACGTACTGCGAAAACACTGAAAAAGGCTTAGTGCTTGAACTGCTGAAATACCATAGCTGAAAGCTCCAGTTTAAGTGAAGTTAAAACAAGTGTTGGACCTTTCACACCTCAGGAGACACCCAAAGTGCTTGCTCCAGGAATGTACAACTTAGGTTCTAAGTATATTCCACCACCCAAAAGAGCCAACTGGGTGAAACCATCCCCGTTGCCTAAGAAAAAGCAAGTTACTTTTCAAGAACCCCACAGGACTTCAACTAGACCCACACAGAAACCACCAGTGCAACAAAAACAAGAGCATAATGTTTCTGTGAATCTGCCTACACAAGAACCAAGCCTACCATGAAACCTCGCAAACCTATGCCAAAAGAGCGACACTCGGAACCTCGTTATCTGCCTAGTAAAAGGTCGAGAACGCTTTGAAGGAGTAGCAGCAATTCACACTAGACTTCGATTTTTGATCATATTCAGCTTTGTGATTGTTCTTTTGAAAGTCTTGTGAATACCAAACCCCCCAGGCCAAAAATAATGGGAATCATACTAAGAAGGTTTGGAAAGCAACCAGGGAAAACATAATGTGTCAACTACTTGCTAATCAAATTCGACCTTCCGGTTTTCCTCCCGTTCAACAAAACCAAGGAAATAACCAAAACTGTTACAACCAAAACCGAGGAAATAATTACAACCAAGGCCAAATTTATCGACCCCGATTAATCAACCCCCGGTTTACAAAGCTCCACCTTACCAAGCTCCGGCTCCGCAAACACAAGGAGTGTCGAAGGATGATTTTCAAAACTACGTCAATGCTAATGATGCAGTGATGAGAAATATGCAAAATCAAAATCAAAACTTGCAAAATCAAATGACCAATTTAACAGACATGCTTTCCAAATTTGTGAATTCCAATACCGCTTCTACTTCAGGTTCGGGGACACTCCCTAGTAATACCATTACTAACCCGAAGGTAGACATGAATGGTATTACCAGCCGAAGCGGTGTTGCTTATCAATGACCCACGATTCCTACTACTTCTTTGTTAGGATCACATAAATGGACCCGAACAAAGAAGCTTCGGTCACTCGAAGATGCAAGACAAAAGTCTAGCTCGAAAGACAATGTTAATTGATGTTTATTATGTATACGGGCCAAGATGTAAAAAGCCCAAAAAGAAAGCCCTCAAAGGCAAATCCTAGTTAGTATAAATACACCTAGTTTAGTCAAAATTAGGTTAGCAACTTAACAATATTTTTCATCTTTTAGAGTTTGTAGCAACTCTTAGTTTTTTGTTCTCTATCAATCATCAAAAGGTTCTTAATTTTATGCATCTTGATTCTACACTTGATTGTTAAGGATTCGTATGAAACATGTAAAACGGATAATTAATGATTCGATTGATTCTAAAATGCTAAAGTCCTATCCATGCATGTGCTAAACATCTTTCGATTATCGACGCACATGTGTAGGGGGAGCATAAGTGTTAAAATATCAAAAATGTCAAGATACCAAAAGTTTGTGTTATACACACGTATCTTGATAACTGACAAAGAATCTTTTGTTTCATGTTCGTGAAAGTGATCTTATGGAATGCTGAGGAAAGAGATGTTGTACCACCAGGGTATTCGTATGAATGCTCATGCCTGGTCTTCGGACTGCGCCCACTAGTGAAGTGGATTTCCTTACAAGTACTCGTACAAGTTTGGATTTCCCAAGGCACTTCATATCTTTCGGGATATATTTCAAAACATCATCAGAGCATTCTGATTAAACTTTCGTTTGTGCCCCAAACAAATTTTATAAGCACATCGAATGTTTTTCAAATCATTTTTGCCACAGGCCTTCTACGATACTTAATTGTATTAAGAAGTAAAACGCTGAAAAAGGAATTATACGGTATAGTCAGCAGATAGTAACTGTACTGACTCACTCTTTACCATTCTATTAGTAGAAATACTTATAGTGTGTTAGTCTTCGGACATCTGGTCTAGAGAACGGCGAACATTAGGGAATCTGATACTTAGGTATTAGAGGAACTAGCTTGTCACGTGCCGGAAAACCTGTCAAGAAGGTTCTTTGAATGAATCTATCTGATCACAGGTGCAGTATTATACTGTAATCATTGATCCTCACGGAATCAGAGGTTAATGTAACCGACCAGATTGAGTATCGTCTATACTCGGTCCCTTCAAAATATAAAACCTTTGTGTGTTCACAAAATGTTTTTCTAGAACACATTAAGTGGATTTTACATAACAAAATGTTTTTGTTGGTGACTAAATTGTTCTATCATGGCGAATGACGACTCAAAGTAACCGATGCAAGACATGTGCTCATATCCATACCACAGTATCTGAAGTAATCAAGAAAGCTTACTTTCGATGAAAAAGCCGACTCTCATAAAGGTATTGAAGTCACGATAAAGCGAGCATCGCATGAACCTCATCTACATACGGGTATTACCCGTATGTTGAAAATGAATGAAAACGAGTAATCCTACTCGAATGGTGACGGGAACAGCGTTATATGCATAGACATACCGAAAGATAAATGAAGCCACCCATAAAGACCACTTTCGAATTACCGTTTATGGATCAAATGCTTGAGAGATAACGGGAATACGATACGTCATGGTTTTCTCGATGGTTTCTCAGGTTACTTTTAAATTCCCATCGACCCTCATGATCAAGAAAAAACCACATTCATATATCCTTATGGAACGTTCGCCTACCGTCGCATGCCTTTCGGCTTATGCAATGCACCAGGCACGTTCCAAAGGTGTATGGTGGCTATCTTTCATGATATGATTGAAAAAAACGATGGAAGTCTTCATGGACGATTTTCGGTCTTTGGAATTCAATTTGGAAAATGCCTAATCCTCATGTGGACAAGAAGCTCCAAAAGGTGTGAAGACACCAATCTTTGTCTAAATTGGGAAAAGAGTCATTTTATGGTTAAGGAAGGCATTGTCCTTGGCCATAAGATTTCCAAAAATGGGATTGAGGTCGATAAAGCCAAAGTCGATGTGATTGCTAAGTTACCTCATCCCACCACCGTCAAGGGTGTTCAGAGTTTTCTCGGTCATGCCGGTTTATACCGACGGTTCATTAAGGATTTTTCCAAAATTTCCTGACCGATGACTCATCTTCTTGGGAAAAATACTTCGTTCATCTTCTCCGATGAATGTATTCAAGCTTTTGAAACGTTAAAGAAAAAAATTACCGAAGCACCAATCTTGATTGCCCCCGACTGGGACCTACCCTTTAAGCTTATGTGCGATGCAAGCGACTTTTCCATAGGTGCAGTCTTGGGGCAACGTCATGAAAAACATTTTAGGCCTATACACTATGCTAGTAAAACAATGAACAAGGCGGAATCGCATTACACCACAACGGAGAAAGAAATGTTAGCCGTGGTGTATGCCTTTGAAAAATTCCAGTCTTACCTCATCTTGAACAAAAGCATTGTGTATACGGATTACTCCGCCCTAAAATATCTCTTTGCTAAAAAAGATTCCAAGGCGAGATTGCTCTGGTGGGTTCTCCTCCTTCAAGAGTTCAAATTCAAAGTAATTAACACAAAAGGAGCCGAGAATCTCGCGGCCGATCACCTTTCCCGATTAGAAAATCCTTATGAAAATGTGCTCGACCCAAAGGAGATAAATAAATTTAGTCCTCTCGATACACTTAATATGGTTGACTTTTTGTGGTGACTTAATACCCCGTGGTTTCCAATTTTGCAAATTACCACCGGGGAATTCATTTGTTAATAGGTGATGTCGACCCAACAAAAGAACAATTGTTTTCAAGGATGTTAAACACTACTTTTGGGACGACCCCTATTTGTTCAAAATATGTGCGGATCAAGTGATCCGGCGGTGTGTTTCGGGCCAAGAAGCTATTGACATCCTCATAGCTTGCCATAGTGGACCCACCGGGGGACATTACGGTGCCAACTACACCGCCAAGAAAGTTTTTGACTCAGGATTTTATTGGCCAACTATTTACCGAGATGCCCATGACTTGGTCACCCGATGTGACACTTGTCAGCGTCAAGGAAAAATTTCGCAACGTGATGAAATGCCTCAAAATTCCATCCAAGTTTGCGAAATCTTTGACGTGTGGGGCATCGATTTCATGGGGCCGTTCCCGTCTTCACGAGGGAACAAATATATACTCGTGGCCGTCGACTACTTGTCAAAATGGGTTGAAGCGAAAGCGCTCCCCACCAATGACGCCCGAGTTGTTTGCAAATTTCTTAAATCTCTCTTCGCCCGATTCGGTGCCCCTCGTGCTATCATAAGTGATCGCGGAACCCATTTTTGCAATGACCAGTTTGCAAAGGTCATGCTTAAATACGGAGTTACTCACCGTCTCTCCACCGCGTATCACCCACAAACAAGTGGGCAAGTTGAGGTATCCAATCGTGGCTTGAAACAAATTCTTGAAAGGACCGTAGGCGAGAACCGTGCCTCTTGGTCGGATAAATTAGATGACGCACTTTGGGCCTTCCGTATCGCTTACAAAATACCCATCGGGTGTACCCCATACAAGCTCGTGTATGAAAATGCATGTCATCTACCGATCGAGCTCGAGCACAAAGCCTACTAGGCCTTGAAGCATGCAAACTTTGACCTTGAGACCGCGGGTGATCACCGAAAAGTTCAACTCAATGAACTAAATAAACTTGGTGATCAAGCCTATGAGAACTCTTTGATCTATAAAGAGAAAACAAAGAGGATCCATGACTCAAAGATCAAAAACCGCGTTTTCAACGTCGGTGATCAAGTCCTCCTCTTTAACTCTAGATTGAAGATTTTCTCGGGCAAGTTAAAATCTCGTTGGTCCGGACCATTCACCATTGCCCATGTGTACCCTTATGGCACCGTCGAGTTATCCCAAAACTCTGGGCCAAACTTTAAGGTGAATAGTCATAGAATTAAGCACTACTTTGGAGGGGACATACCACAATTGGTTGTCCCAGATCTCCAAACATTCCCCAAGAACAAATAAATTCGAGGATTTGGTCAAGCTTAGTGACCCTAAACAAGCGCTTCCTGGGAGGTACCCCATGCTTATCCATTTTTCTTATTTCTTATTTCTATTGTGATGTGAGGAGGCTTGTACTCTTCCGATTCTTGTTGTTTGTACTTGTGATTTTTTGTAGGATTGACCCAAAATGTTTTGAAGACTCTCGTGTTCGGTGTTTTGTCCCGGTCCACTCAAGCTTCCTAGCCTTTGCTTGC
>BQNB010181331.1:0-12600 GCA_026074375.1 Tanacetum coccineum
TGTAAGAAACAATCCATTATAATTAATATCATCAGATAATAATAATCAAAGGATCATACAATTACAGATCTTTATACAGCGAATGGATCTCGACAAAGAATTAAGGAACAATTAGATCATGAGGTTAATTGATGAAATCAAACAAAATCCCCAATGCGAGAAAAAAAAATATTATTTGGATCTGAAGAATTTATTTGGATCTGAAGAATTAATCGATATAATCGATACAAGGATCAATTAAATCGTTTGATTATGGTTAATCAATTAGATCATGAGGTTAATCGATATAATCGATCGATTATTGTTGACAACATATGGATCTCAAAAGCTCTTCAATGCGTGTTCATTTAAGTGTGTATAGAATTTGGAATTTGTTTTGATCGACCTTTCTTTAGGGGTTTATTAGTAGTTCGAGTAACGAACGACAAATGAACTATAGACGTTTTCGTAAACAATGTGGTGAAGAACCCCTAGGACCTTGCTATGATAATAATACTAGGTGGAATTCTACTTGCATGATGTTTGAAAATATATTACGACAACGTGAGACTTTAAACGCTTTTAATGAAACACTTGTTAATAGAAATAAGTCCGTTTCGATAAGCGACCAAGATTGGGATTTACTAAATGATTTAACTATTTTTTTACAAGTTTTTAAAGTGGCAACAACTATATTATCGGGTGTTTATTACCCAACTAGCTCATTAGTTTTAAATCAAATTTATGCTATGACGGAAAAATTAGACGAATTAAAAACCTCACCTAGTCAAATGTTTAGAAGAATGGTTAAAGTTATAAAAAAGAAATTTGTAAAATATTTTGCTAATTTACCTTTGGTTTTTACTTGTTCCGCCGCACTTAATCCATGTTTAAATGTTGGAGGCGTAGAACTTTTAATAACAAGAATAATGAACAATTTAGACTTATCCTTTGGGTTAGACGCTGACAACCCCGACCCCAACTATATAAACTCCCAAATTTTTATATTTAACGATAACTTTAAAAAATTATTTGGAATTTATGCAACAAAATATGGTCAAATACAAAACCCAATTGTTGATCAAATGCGGGCCGGATCGTCCCGAATGGCAAGTGACATTAATATAAACCTTTATAATAGTTTATTTGAAGACGCTACAAAGCGTCAACGAACATCGGCCCCAACAAGCGAGTTGGGACAATATATGGCTACAAACTTTTTAATAACTTTAAGGCCCGAAGAGTTTACAAACTTTGACATTTTGGCTTGGTGGAAAGAAAGGGAAATCCAATTTCCAATTTTATCCGCTATGGCTCGTGACTTATTAACGGTCCAAGCTTCGACGGTAGCTTCCGAATCGGCCTTTTCTATTAGCGGTAGAATTATATCGGAAAGAAGGTCAAGACTAACCCCCGAATCCGTGGAAGTATGTGTATGTTTGAAAGATTATTTGGACGGAGTAGATAGGGTACAACATGAAACATCGTTGGAAGGTCCGATATTAGAAGACGTTGAAGAAACTATAGCAAGAGAAGAAGTTGAATTAGGGATATCACCTCCGAATACCGAATTAGATGAAGGTGAGTTTGAAGACTTAGATATTGAACACGTAGATGTAGAAGATTTTTTGGAAGATTTAATGGATTGAGTATAACGGGTGATGGCAATGCCGAAGCTCGACATACTTGAGTACACTAATATGTTTTCGGGTGATGGCCATGCCGAAGCTCGAAATGTATTAGTATTTATATATTTTTAGTTGTATAATTGTATTGTTTAAATAAAAGTTATGGTTGTATTTTTTTAGTATGTTTCCGGTGCAAATAAAAAGTTATGATTGTATTTGTTTAGTATGTTTCCGGTGTATTGTTTAATTAAATGTTTGATAATTAACAAGTTTATTAAATAAATGTTCGAAGTTTTAAATTCCGAAAAAAACCGAACCGGTATAAAAACCGATTCCGAACATTTATAACCGAAAAAAACCGAACCGGTAAAAAACCGATTCCGAAAATTTATAACCGAAAAAAACCGATTCCGAACATTTATAACCGAAAAAAACCGATTTCGGAAAAACCGAAAAAACCGAAACCGGTTATTAGAAAAACCGGTTTTTTTAAAACCGGTTTTCTAATAACCGAAAACCGGTTTTAACCGATTTTTTTGCACCACTAGTAGGGGTGTTGATCGGTTTGGTTATCGGGTTATTCGGTTTGTTCGGTTCGGTTAGTTCGGTTAAAAGTTTTTTTAAGGTCAACCCATATACTGACCCAAACCGAATTCAAATTCTGTTTTCGGTTCGGTTCGGTTGAATCCTAGTTCGGTTCGGTTCGGTTCGGTTTTCGGGTTTACCCAAATTACACAATTTATTTAAAAAAAAGAAAAATATACAAATATATTTAGCCAAAAAAATTATTTCAAACATAAAATGTGTTTTTCAATATTAGGATAAAATTTTATTGATCTTTTTATATATATAAATATAAATATTATTTTTTTTATATATAAAATTTTATTGATATTTTTATATATATAAATATATAAAAATATATATATTTATATAAATTCGGTTTTCGGTTTAGACTGTCAAACCCATATCCAACCCGAAAACCGAATTCGTAGTTCGGTTCGGTTCGGTTTTGGCAAATTCGGTTCGGTTATTAGTTCGGTTGGGTTGTTTTCGGTTCGGTTCGGTTTTCGGTTATTTCGGTTTTTTTGCTCACCCCTGTTCGTGGGTTCGGTTATCGGGTTCTTTGGTTTATTCAGTTCGATTAATTTTTTTAGGTAAAATAGGAAATCAAATCGAAGCGAATTCAAATTGGATTAAACTGAACCGAATAACCGAAGACCAAACCGAATAACTCAAATTACATATTTTATTCATTTAGTTATATAAATTTTAAACATAAAAAAACTTTCAAGCCTAAAAAGTCTTATATTTATACCAGGAAAAAGTTTAATGTTTCTTTTTACATAAATATAACTTTTTAAAAAAAAGTTTTCTTTTTATACTTCTCACGAATATTTGTCTTTTTATTTTAACCTTCCTCTATATATATATATATATATAATTTTTAATTTATATTTTTAAATGTATTTTCTCTCTCCTACCTTAAATCAAAATTTAAATCCAAATCCAAATCTTAATTATAAACCCATCTTTAAACCAAATGAACCCTTACGCTCAGTTCTCGAGTTTAATTTTCAGAAGAAAAGAAAGGAAAGGAAGGAGAACAAAAACATATTTGTGTTCTTGAGTTTTATTTTAATAAGAAAGGAAAAGAAAGGGAAGGAAAATGAAGGAAAATTTAAAGGTTTTTTGTTCTAAATCTTTCCTCCCATATTTGGGCGGATTGGGAAGGAAAGTATTTATATTGACAAATTTACCCTCATTTTTGCCACCACAGAGAGTCTTCAACCACTGTATAATTTTCATTTTTTCAAAATAAGAAACTAATAAAAGTCCTACTGCAAAATGACGCATCGTTTTTTTTATTTAGCGATTATTAAGGCTAGTGATTTCTTGGGCTTTCTTGGGTTTGCACATGGGCCAATTATATTCACGACATGGACCAGCATATTTTTTATGCGCATTTTTACTTGTTAGTTTGATTAAAGAATATTTTAAATAAAAAGGTATATTAACCACAAATGGCTTATTAAAAAAAATTAGATTAGTAGCAGATATTTTGTTTAAAGGGCATAAAAGTAAATTTTTATGTTTCTTTTCTTTCTTTATTTTCTACTAATTTCAAACTCGAGAACACAAGGTGCATAGTAAAAAAAATTTCACTATCTTTTCTTTTCCTTTCTTTAATAACTCGAGAACAGAGCATTAATGTTCAAAAGAAAATGAATAACCAACATATATATTCTTTTAATCATATAGTTGCATTGATGTGACATTAATAAAGTTTTAATGTACAAAAGAAAATGGATAACCAACATATATATTCTTTTAATCATATAGTTGCATTGATTTATTTGGTAGATCGAAGCAAGATCAACTCATTTTTTTCGTTAATTAACTTGATTTGGCTTGTGATGCAGTTAGACAGAAAAAAAACTACCATTAAGACTTAAACCAAATTTTCTTCTAAAAGAATCCAATGACTTAACTTAATGTTGTCAAACATCAGTCCGATCATAAATATGACTTTCAAAAGAAACTCGTATCATTACAATATAGTACTAGTTTTAATCCTCGTGCACGCACGGGGCTTGTACATTATGTTTTTTTAAATATATTTATAATTTTTATTTTTTCTATTTTATAAGTTATGAAAGTTTAATGGGTTATTTGTTTTTTTAAAAGTCATAATAAAATTTGTAAATTTATAAATTTACACTTAACTCTATACAATTTATTTAAAATTAAACCACTAAAGTTTTATTAATCACCTCCTCTTTTTTTCAAGTTTTTGTTTTTATAAATTTGACACATATATTTTTATGTGTTTTTTTTCTTTATCAGATTTCTCCAGCAAAATAATGCCAATTTTAGAAGTATTTAAGCTTTTTAATTAAACATATATTCAAAAATAATAAAAAATTTGAAGCATCATACCTAATAAGGAAAGTTTTTTTTTTGAAATACAAAAGTCCCCACTTTTCGTTTTCCTTTACTAAGTAAAAGATTTTTTTTTTTTGAACGACGACTTTATTAGAACCACTAGCAAGAAGCTAGAAAATTACAAAGGAATCAAAAAAGGGTGTTGAAGCCAACTAACCCAATTCAAAGTTCTATTACATCTAGCTACACACCAATAAAAAGAGCGTAAAACAATATTGTCGAAAATAGCATCTTTTCGGGGGATAGGAGACGCAAAAAGGAATTGGTTTCTGAAGTTCCAAAGGCTCCACCAAAAAACGTAAAACACGCCTTCCAACACCTCTTTCGTCTTAGAACCTAAACGGATAGATTTGAACCAAGAGAGCCAATCTTCGTACGACTCATAAGGATGAACATCCAAATTCCACCATCTACAAATTAACTTCTGAATATCTTTCGCCACAGAGCAACCGAAGAATAAATGGGACGAATCCTCGAGCACGTGATCACAAAGAGGACAAGCCAAAGACGGAAGCGAGACATTTCTACGAGACAAATTCGATCTAGTAGGTAAACGATCGAGATAAAGTTTCCAAGCAAAAACGTTTACCTTAATCGGAATACTTTTAATCCATCGAGTAGGAACTTCCATTTTAGAGAGAAAAGCCTCATCCAACATAGATCGAACATCCTTGACTTGAAAAACACCATCGCCATTCTTTTGTTAGACGATAAACTGAACTTCGCTAAAATCAATAAATAAAGCAACAATAATAATGACCAAACTAGGCATGATAATAAACATAAACATAAATAAATAAAAAGATTAGGAAAAGATGAAACCTGAAATTAGCTCGGACTGACCTGGAGATAATGACGACTCCATTAATAACAAAACAATAGAAATTAAAACTTTATAAAATAAAATTATTTTTTATTTAATAAAAAACGTTTAAAAAAAAGTAATAAAGATAAATCCAATTTTTTTATAAAATAAAAATTTTATAAGGAAAAAAGTGTTAAAAATGAGGTTTTATATAAAATTACGTAAACTTTATAAAAGAAAATGACACAAAATGATATTTTTACAAAAAAGTTTGAAATTTTATAACTTAATAAAACATAAAAGTAATAAGTTCATAAATTCTTTTTTTAAGTTGATTAGAGAAAGTAAAAGTGAAAATTAAACGAGTTAAAAATGATTAACTAAAAAATTAAAACAAAAAACTTGAAATTAATAAAACTCTTAAGTTTAACAAAGATCAATACAAAGTTTAAAGATTAAAACTATTTAAATCTAAACCTATAAAATTAAAATATAAAAATAAACTAAGAAAGAAGTGGTATCATAACTTGCGGCGCATATGGTCTAACATTTAACTATTGATAATGTGTTTTTTTGAGCCATTAGATTGTTGAGATTAAAACCACTTTGTGCTGTCTCTAATGTGTTGAACAAGGTAGACTACGATGACTTGGCATTGAGTACTTTAGGACGCGAACCTTTTCATGTTCTATTTAATGAATCGTAAGTACAAACGTCGGTCACCTTAATTTATCTCTCAAGGTAACCTAATACCTCCACCCAAAACCCTTGCACTTTCTTCGTATAATATTTGGCGATATCTTCGGATGGAAGAATCCAACCTTTGCACAATGCAACTTCTTCTTCAATGGTTCATGCAATGTGACGATGTTCATCGTCTGAATCGTCTTTTTGGATGTCTATCGTTGACGTCTTTTTGACGGCTTCTTATTTAGGGGTGGGACTTATTCGACGATAGAGTCATCATCGATGAGGTTACATGGAGAAGATTGAGGTTCATAAGTTGAAAATGATAAAAATCCTCAACATTGAATGGATCAATGAGAGAAATTGGTTGAGATTGGTTCGGAGGTGGTGATGACGAATCGGGGAACGTTTGTGGTGATGTAGGATCGTGAGACATTTGTGGTTGATACATAGTTTGTTGTTGTTGTGGAGGTATGATGGTGGGTTTTGGTACTGTGGTTGTTGTGTTCCATAAAAAAAGTTGGGGCTCGAAAGTTTATCAATGGTGAGTGGCCGAAACGGGAATTTGGGTGTTTAGACATTTGGTTGTCGACGTTGTTTTGAGGTTTTATTATTTGGAGTGTTTTGAGACATTGTATAAAGTATAAAAAATAGATCGAGAGTACAAGTATAAAGATAGAATGAGAAGTTGTGAATATAATTATAAAGATAAAATGAGAAGTTGTGAATAAAAATGATGAGATATGAGGGTATTTAGAAGTAAGTAAAATGATAAAATTTATAAAGATAGAATGAGAAGTTGTGAATATAAGTATAAAGATAGAATGAGAAGTTGTGAATAAAAATGATGAGATGTGAGAGTATTTATAAGTAAGTAAAATGATAAAATTTAAAACTAAATTGCCTTTTTTTACATTTTCAAAAACTGACCGTTGGGGTTGCTAGCCGTTTGACTTATTTTTATGTGCATTTGGTTCGTTGGTGCACACCACCAAATAATGGTCGAAGATGAACGATCATGCGCGTGGGGCTGACGACCCTCCACGCGTGATGATACTACGACATATGGATCATCAACCAGTACCAATGTTTTAAAGCTCGGGTTGACCCGGTCGGTTGAACCGGTTGTACCGTGAACCGGCTCGAAGACGAGGCCGGATGTGACCGTGTTTTTGTTTGTTTGAGAACCGGATTGAACTGCCAGTTTTTCATTGACCTAGGCTGACCCGGTTTGATCAAACCGACCGGGTCATGACTTTTTAAAAAAAATATAACAAAGTTTTTTTTCATAAATCTTTTTAAGTTTAATTGACAATTTGAAGTGATGATTACTAATTTAGTTAAAATAATGTTAAAACTAACTTAAAATACCAACTAATATTGTTTTATTATAGTCTTATAACTTATAATCATAAGTTGCTTGTTTATGCAAATCTTTTCTATAATTTTATAGACATAGAACTTAAAAATTAAAGATTGTCAGTAAAAACTCAATATATTTCATAGGTTTAATTGAACGTAAAATAAATTATATATGCATACAACAATATATATTAAATATAAAAAAATATATATACAAATGTATAGAACCGGTTTGACCAGGCGGTTCAACCGGTTGAACCGGTGACCCGGTGAACCGACTACTAAATCGAGTCAATTAAAAAACCGGGTTTTAAAACATTGACCAATACACCTAGCTTAAGAAAAAGGTATAAAACAATGGGATTGACATATTGTTAAAAGTACTTTCGGCCTAAATTTTTGGGCTAAATTTTTTGGGTTTTTTTTTGCCCAGCACTGTAGCTACAGTGCTTAAATGAGTAGTAAGTCAACCCTTCTCAAATGATTATATATATAATGTGTCACACGTAAGTGATATGTTATGAAATTTAGAATGCAAAAATGTGAATTGATAAAACGTTACATTTCTTATTGTAAAATTTTCTTAGTGCTTTTTTTTTCATACAACATTGTCAAGTTATAGTCAGATGATTGTTCTTTTGCATCAGGTTAACACTCTATCACTTAGTTAAAACATAATTATCTCTCTTAATTTAATTTATAAGTGAAATTGCAACAAAAAAATTTAAAATAAATTATGTCAAATAATGTATTATTTGATGCTTTATATTTTCTATCACATAGTTAAAACATAATTATCTCTCTTAATTTCATTTATAAGTAAATTTGCAACAAAAAAATTTAAAATAAATTATGTCAAATAATGTATTATTTGATGCTTTTTATTTTAATATCTATTTCGATATACTTTTAAAAGTTTTTTTAAAGATACTTTTGTAGATTTTTGTCAAAATTCACAATATTTCGTAATATAATTCCTAATATATTTTTATTATATATACACACTAGCTTATAAACCCGCGAATTTTGCGGGTTGCTATAAAAAGTTGTATATATAAAACAAAACATATTCATTTGTGATCTCGAATGTACTTTACAAAACAAATCATTTCCAAAGTAGATTACTTTGCATAACAAATTAGTTTCGAAAGCATAAATAGTGAGTAATAGTTAGTCGTCTATATAACAACTTCTTATAAGTGCACATTAAACTCCATTAGCTCTACAACAACATATTGAAGGAATATCAACTAGGAAACTCGTCATTAAGCACATATATCAAACAAATTAGCAAATCGACCCGTGTTGTCCATTCAGTAATCTGTATAAATAATTCATATAGTCATGTAATCTTTCAACTTTAAGCACATCATATGTTTAATTCATAGCAACTGTATTAGAATATTTTTTTAAAATCAACACCCTAAAAATCATTGAGACGACGTTACAAAAGATTAAAAGAGTCCGCAAAGCAGTTTTAAGCCATTGACGAAAGGGCATTATATGCATCATATTTTTGTAAGGGCAAGTCAACATCTTTTTATATGGTAGAAAATAGATTTTTTTTGTTAATCAGTTATTAACTTAACGCTAAACTAAACACTTTTAAGATATTAAATGAAATAAAGATCAAAATAAATCGGGAACACATGTTAAAGTTTAGACATAACATTACATAATAACAATCAAGAATAAATAAGTTTATATGATATGATTTACAACAACAACAATACCCAATCCCGTCAGGGCAGTGTATGAGATAGGTGAAATGTAGACAAATCATACATTCATACCCCTACTCTTAGGAAAACCCGCGGGTAAAGAGACTGCTTCTAGGTAAATCTTCAGCGAAGAAAAATGATATGATTTACACACCTTCAATTAAAAAACATTGATTTTAAGATGTCCTTTTTAGTCGACTTGAAGCATGCATATCTTGTATGTATTGTAGATGTATATAAACGGTTGTTGAAAACCTGACATATAAACACAATGAAATGTTACTTAAATTTAAATTTTATATTGAATGACATTAGAAAATTACTACTATGCACAATTCATTACTACAACAAAGAGAAAAGAATGAAGTTCAACCAAAAACTTATATTTTTCATGATCAGCTATTTTCACAATTGACCCAAAATTTAATTTTAATATGAAATTTGATAAATTGAAAGAATAAAAAAAAGATCTGAATTAAACTAAATAAGTACGTAACTAATTTTCAGGAATGTTGTTACATAAATCTCAATATGAGGGATTTAAAAGTAAATATCTTGCATTTTCACATAAGCATTAGTGAAATCATTAATAATGTCATTAGTGATGTAATTAGTGACATAAGAGAGATTCAAAAAGATTTTGTTTTATTATATATAGGGTAAATTACATCGTTGGTCCCTGAATTCAACCCCGTTTGCCCGTTTGGTCCCCAGATAACGGGGACTCTCATACGTGGTCCCTTTTTGAAACTGTGCTTGATGCCTATACATGTATAGTCTCTGAATGCCACCGTAATGCCAAACGACAGTTATCTTCGTCCTTATCTTGGTTGCACTTCGTCCTTTTCACTTAAGTTTTGGTGCACGTTTTGTCCCTGACCCTTAGGAACTACAGTAATGTTTTAACAGTCCTAATTTGTTTGTCGATTAGCGCTCCGCAGCGTTTGGTCGGCGTGTTTAGTCCCTCATGTCTATTTTTTTCCGACGCGTATATATATTCCCGCCTATTCCTCTTTTCACCCAACTAATGATATAAAACCCGATTGCCACCCTATAAATAAATCGTTACAATCCTACTCTTTTAACAAAAATGGCCTATATCGAGGAGATTGCAAAGGATGCAAAGATTATTAAAATTAAAGATCAATTGCTAATCTTAATCAAGAGACAAGTGGAGACTGAGTTGATGCTTAAGGAGAAGTTTCGAGATCTATGTGAGGAGGTGTCTAAGTTTGTTAAAGAAAGCGAAGACGTGGTAAAGGAGGTTGAGAGGTTAAGTTGTAAAGATGTGGGGAAGGAAACTGTTCGTTTGTTGAGACGTGGAAAAAAAGCTTGATTTGTATAAGATGACGCGTCTCCAGATGATGGTGAATGAATCCCATCTTAGTGTTCGTGAGAAGCAAACCTTTGTTAGTAAGATGAATTTAGGGACAATAGTTAGGTTTTGGTTGGTATTTGGTTTGCAGTGGTATACTTATTTAGTCAATTTTTAAATATGTGATTATGGTTGTTACCATATTTTAAGGTTTAGAAATGATTTGTATTGTTTGTTATGCAGTTGATTAACTAGTAGTCAAAGTAGTATTCTTTTTGAAACTACCCAACTTGATTAAGTAGAAGGAAGGATAATTAAATATCCCCTGTTCGCTCCTAACCTGGGTCATTGCAACCTAAATTGACTTGTAAAAGTTAAAACTTATCGAAACATCAACATACAAAAAGTAGTCAATGCTGAAGAACAACACAAAACTATGCAATGTTGTATAAGTCAGAATTTAATGATATTACTTTATTGTCAATAACATACGAAAGAACAACAGAAAACATAATAGAATAACAACATCATCCATTTAAAGTTTCTTGATGGCTTCCACAAATTCTGTTTTTTCAAAGGTACGCATCTGAGTTTCGTTGATATATAGCATTAATTGTTGGCGCATCTCCATCTCGCAATGTTCAACTTCCCTAAAAAAAGTGACAGCTTTCCATGCACGCATACCCTTTTTAACCTTTATTCTCCACGATTAGCTTCTCTAAGACGTTCTCCAGTGTCGAATTAAACTCTTCAAAAGCCTCTTATTCACTATCTTCTTCATGTCTAAGCTTCTTTTTCAGTTTCTTAGTGCCAGACTCTAACTCCACGTTAACTTCTTCTAATACCTTGATTTCATGATCACGTTCAACCTTCCATTTAAACTTTTCAAGAGCCTCTTCTTGACTAACTTTTTCCTGGCTTAGCTTCTCTATCACTTTGTGAGTGCCAGACTGTAATTCAAGGTTAATTTCCCCTAATACATTGATTTCATCATCACATTCAACCATTTTATAAACTTATAGATGATAGTGAACTGTACATTTTGATAAGTAAATGAAATGGATGGGATGATTTGTTTCGGTGATACTTGTAAGGTTTACTTATAGAGGCGGGAAAATTACCCAGCAGACTAAAAGGGACCAAACTTGTAGTTAAGATTATTAAATTTCTTGAAATCTTGAATAAATGTGAAACTTTCTATCTGTTGAGGTACCAACCGTGGAATTGATTCTTGAATGTATGTGAGGGATCAAACGCGTTATCTTATCATAAACCAAACACCCCCATTTAAGGGTGTTTAGAAGGGACCAACGGTGTAAATTAACAAATGGAAAAAAGGCGAGAAATATACAGGTGTGAACAAGCAGTTCAGGGACAAAACTTTGAAAATAAATCTATAAGTTCAGGGACTACTAATGCAATAAAAAATACTAACCTATTAACGGGGGTACAACTTTCATTTGGGCGTGATTGCAGAATATAATTGTTTGACATAAACAATGACACACAAAAATAAAACAAAAACCATCGCCTGTTCGTGTAACACACACAAACATAAACCTTAATTATAAACAAAATACTAAAATCTAACTACTTGATTATACCCAATAACCGTAAATCTTTGCAAATGGATGCAACTCGTTGTAGTGGAAGCAACTCTACTGTTTGGTCGATTGTTGGCATACCCATGTTTAGTTGTCTTTTTTACGCATCATTCTTTTGAGAGGGTCTATTATTGATTTCAGTTTTATTAATCTTTATAGATGACAACGGCGGCATGGATATGAACGGCACGATGGATAACCTAGAAGACAAGATAGCGAATCTAGAAATGGTCTTTGCCTACCAAAAAAATAAGAAGATGCTTGAAAGAAAGGAAAACAAACCGAACAAAGGTAACAGTTAATTTGATGTATATTGTGGAATTAATAGCTTGATTTATTGATGAAGTAGTAGTAATTGTTCCGTTATCGCCCCCAAAATTAGACCTTTAGTTAACGCGTCTCCAGTAACTCTAGTTAGAAATACTTTGTTAACCAATCATTTTTGTTTACAGAAACACATTCTTCTGATGTTACAGCCGATGAGGACATTGCACAATTTAAAGTTGCATCTAAATCAAAAAGTTCCACCTCCAAGCCAAAAAAGGTTGTGGAA
>BQNB010181332.1:0-12600 GCA_026074375.1 Tanacetum coccineum
GGGAATACGCCACATGAAGACCTATACCCTTCGCGGGAGGTCTTTAACGAAACTATGGCAAAGGTCTGGTTAAGTCAAAACCCACGTTTTCCCTCTCTACCAAAGCATTCCTGCCAAGGTATAGATGTTGTCACAGGTTACTTAGAGACTTGGAAATTTAGCAATCACCTCAAGAACTCTTCGATCCCCATCAAAGCCTGATCGTGCCCATATTTGCACAATCAATATCTAAGATCACAAAATCCTCGGGGTACATATAACCAGCTATCTAAACCAATACATCCTCAGCTATTCCTATAGGATAAAGATATGAGTGACTAGCTAGGGAGAGTCTAATGTAGGTCACTATAGGCTTTTCATTGTTAGTCTAATATAGATGGATAGGCCCATAACATTAACATCGAATCCTTGGTCGACTAAGGCATCCATGTATTTTAATCCTCCTATGTACATGGTATCACAAAATTGCCTCCCATATCCTCTTTTTTGGTATCTTCTTCTTGAGGATTGTATTGTACATAGGTCCTACGGGTAATGAGTTGTAGGTCTCATAGTCCATCTTACCTAAACATATTGCTAGCAAAGAGTCATTATATCTTTGATTACTTATAAGACCCTTGATTAACTTCTCATTGATTTCATGTTTAAGGTAATACCATACGGGTTGTACCCTAGGCATCTCTAATAATTCTTCAATTCCATCTTCCGTTATCTCCTCCTCCACAATCTTGACTGGCTCATCACTAGTTTTGACTTCCATTTCTTCTTCATATCAACTACCTCCTTAGGCTCTATTGCATTCAATTCACTAAGTTCTATAACGTTTTTGTCAACAACCTTGTTGTTTTCAATATTCTTCCTTCTCTATTTTAACAAGGGAGATGGCGTTAACGTTCTTAATGATGGGGTGTCTAGCCTATTCTCTTACCAGTACTTTTTCCGGAGTCCTAAACATTTATGCCATTCTATCGTTGATTTCCTCTCTTTGTTTAAAGATGGATTTTTCGAACCTTTCCATTCTTTCAGTATGCGCCGCCATGTAACCTTGTACTCGAGCTTCAAAACTTGGTTCAAGTGACTGGTATTGGAGGTCCGGACGAGCACGTTTTTGGAAAGTGAAAGAATTTTGCCTCGATGGCTCATCAAGGTTTCGTGAGTGTAGGTTTGAAGAAATTGCTTTGGCATAAGCTTGAGGACTGTCAGCTTCTACAGTGTATTTGTGAATTATGTGCATTAGGAATGTGACGATAGCTGCTCATTGTCAAGAGCTATGTGAGGCCCCCGTTGGACCTTGCGAACAATCACCCTAAGTTTTCTTCGCGATGCTTCAGAGGTATCGTTAGCCTGAGTGCGTGGCCCTCCTTCTAGTGTTTGCACAGTATCAAGTGAATAAATGTCGATCTGGGCAGTCATTGTTTGTGGAAGCATTATCATGTTCAATGCGGTGTGTGAGGTCTCCATCGATTCTTCATCGGTATGCATCTCTGAATTGTACTCTGTCACCTGAATTTGGTAAGTGATAGTCTTGCATAGATCTTGTGCAGTATGCCAGTAGTAGACAAGTGTTGGATTTCGCTTTTAGTCGCGGTCGGCTACGATAGTGAGTGCGTAGGATGATGTCTGTAGAGAGAAGTGATCTATCAGCATATAGCCCTGATCCATACGTGTGAGCTAGGGAGATTGTCTCTGTTGTGCCTAGCATCTACAGCTTGTTCATGGATTTTGGTGATCTTATCGCAGACATATAGCATTCCATGGATGTATTGCAAATTTCGAATGATCTATCTGCATTGGATTCTATGTGGCAGTATAGAACTTGTCGCGAGAGCGCGTATGTCCTTCTTGACTTCCAATTATCCTCGTCTTGTCATGAACTCTCTGCCTAGTGGCACGCGTGCGTGTAGAAGTTAGTGGCGCTCCTAATGAATGATACGGAATAAAGTTCGATGGACTGTTTATGGATCTAATTTTGCAAGCGGCCGAGAAATAGTTCCTTGTTGAGACTCTTAGTCATGAGACCAACTACCTGGATAGGCAATTGAGTATTAGCATCTATTAAGTAGATTCCAATGTCTAAAGTATGCTGCCTGTATTAGTATAATTATTGCAAAATTATTGTTACTTTATCATTTGTTTTGTGAAATCTTGTTGTTTGTCACACACACTCCTACGTAAATGAGAAGAGATACTTGCATTAAGATATGAGATCAAAATGGCTATGACATATCTGTGAGTGATTTATGTCGAACATATACAAAAATCGAATGCGAAAATTAAAGCTTCTGTTACTATATCAGATGATCGATACGTCGTATTCAATAAGTCTGAATACGTCGTATTAATCTTTTGAACGAATATGCTATATTGGACAAGAAAGTTGGATACGCAGTATCCAATGGAAATGGATACGCCGTATTAAGTTATCGACCAGAACAGTGTTTTAAAAAACAATTAAACACACGAACAACTAAACTGATAAACTTTTAAACAATTAAACAAACAAATATACAAGCAAATATACAGAATTATACACTAATCTAAATCACACTAATCTTAAGGGTTAAATCTAATCTAATGTTAAGAACCAAAATATTAAATAAAAATCAAGATTAAAGTTTTCACTCCCTGACAGCGACGCCAAAAACTTGATGTGACGTTGTGAGGTTGTAATTTATGTTTCAAGTTTTAAATTTATATTTTGAAGACTTTACCAAAAATAACACTTTAACGGGCAGTGTACCCGGTCAGATGGGAGTTTCGTGGTAAGTAGGGTGTCGATCACTAAGAGCGAGAAACAATCTTTCAATTTATTAATATTTTGGTTATCTAAACTAAGTTAATTCTATTCTATGGAAAACCTATGATAAACCTATATTAATCCTAATTCTAACGGATAAGGGGGTTTTCAACCTGAAAGACTGGCACGGGTTTTGTGGTGACTTAAATCAATTCAAGACACGATAACACACGCAAGTAAATTAACAGAAGATAAAAGAGCGGTCTAGCCAAATATAAGAAAATTGTATTAGCCATGATTAATCCAATTAGAACGTTGGTTTGTTTATTTAGTGCAATGATTACTTATCTCGAGGCGGCATATCATTCTTAAGACTTAGGTGTTACTTCTTCCTAAGACCTGAATACGAAGAATTCTGTCACAATTAAACGTATCCACGTAAAGTACCTTATTTATTGATTATAATCTATTTTAGAGATTAAAGAAAAGGTGATCTTGTTAAACCCTAGCTAATAGAGACTTTACCCACTTAATGCTTAAAGGCAACTCATACACTAGTAGTCCACTAACCAAGTCTTTACTAATTAATTGAAAACATACTCGTTGATCTCAATGGTCACCTGTCGGTCCAACTAAGCTCGCAATCTAAAGGCAAAGATAGGTTATTATTCATGATCCTATTGGTCTAGATGTATAAATTACTATATGGAGAGCCATCCTGGCATCTAGATTACTTGGTGCGTATCACTGATCCGTTGAAATGATAGTCGCATACAAAAGCACGTAAACAAGTATAAACTGATAAACATAAACAAGCAATCACAGATAAATAAACAAACGAGATAAACAAAACCAAACATTCAAATCTTCAAATAAAGGCTAATACCCGAGGTAATAGCCTCAGAAACCCATAATCAATACAAGAGTCATAAATTAGCCAAGTAAAAACTAACCGAGTTAACGATGACACCAAAGAACTGAACGATTTACAGAGATATGATGAAGATTACAAGTTGTTTCCTAAAGGAAATAATTACTTTGCTCAGAGACCTCTTCTGCTCTTT
This sequence comes from Tanacetum coccineum, assembly GCA_026074375.1. Classification (NCBI taxonomy): domain Eukaryota; kingdom Viridiplantae; phylum Streptophyta; class Magnoliopsida; order Asterales; family Asteraceae; genus Tanacetum; species Tanacetum coccineum. Next base: position 3,802 of record BQNB010181332.1, read on the forward strand.
TTCTCTTCTGAAAAATCGACTTTTATGGTTAAGTATCGAAAAAATGATTAAGGGCACACAGAAAACCTGTTTTAGGTTTTCTATTATAAGGTCTGGAATTGTGGGTCGATACGTCGTAATTACTGAGGATCGATACGGCGTTTGTCTGAGGTCAATAACGATGTATCGGGGTTTCTTGGAGTTGGAGACCGAACGTACAATATCTTCTAGAAATATTTATTACTATAACACTAGAATACGGGCGTATTGATCTTCTCTGGAAACGACGTATTGAACCTTGTGCCTTTGTATCTTTAGTGAAGTGCAGGCACCATACGTCGTATCTACCATGAATGATACGGCCTATAGTATGTCAGAACTAGTTTCTTCATATTACTTCATTTTAAGCTTTAGAATGCGTTCCTTTAGCTAACTTCAGGCCCATGTACTCCATAATAACAGCAGTAAATTCTCATAAACAAACGATTAAGTAACAATTATTTTGCAATAATATACAAAAATGGGTTTAATTTACAATTTGGGATACAATGAGCTATAAATGTAACGTTATTTGATGTCATCAAAATTATCCCCCCACTTGAATCTTCCTTGTCCTCAAGTAGCAATTTAGAAGTTTTATGAAAATGTATACCAGAGGATTTTTTCCGTTTAATAAGCATTTATATCATCTATACAAGTACACAACCAAACACCTCATGAAAAAAGGTAGAATGAAAACACATCAAACACTCAACTAATCTTATGTGGTAAGATGTAACTAATTCGCTTATGCTCGGGAAATATGAAAGAAAATCTCGTGACGAGTTATCTATCACAGCTTGCAAGGATGCACATCCTTCCACTACAGAGCTAAGGAGTAACAAGATTAAAAGGTTAAAAATCGGGTTTTTCTTATTAAAGGCCTTAGTCATCAGTCTAACAAACTTAACCAAAAGTACCACACCAACAAGGCATCTGAATCACACATACATGGCCGTAACAACAGAATAGACATGTGGTTCGATCATATCCTCATTCGAGTTTAACCAAGGTTAGGATGAAGAATGAATATAGGTAATGAATGTTCTAACTTCACCAAAAGTAATAAACAACAAGGCAGCGAAATCATGCATACATGGCTGTAGCGACGGAAAGCATGCATGTGACTCGATCACATCCTCGTTCCGAGAAAACCAAAGCTTAACTGATTAGGAAAGGGAAATAAATTGTTTAATAAAAATTACGAAACAAATAAGATTAAGATCAAAATACAATAAGACACAAGTTTGCTAGAAACTTTTCCGACCGTTACCAAATGATGAAAGACATAACATAAACAATCAAACTCTTGATCATTGATAAAAAAACAACAACCTAAGTTGGCGTTCCCGTAACGGTCAACTTCCCAATCATCCCATACTTTACATACTTTTACAATACAAGTGGCGATATCTACCACTTTATACAAAACTTTACATCGTTGACTTATAAGACGTATCAATGAATAATCGATCCTTCATATAATTCCTTTGGTTTAAGCTTTTTCGAAACGATTATCTTCAAACTTTCTTCGTCTTTTTTTTGTTGCGATTTTTCTAATTTTAACATTTTTTTTGTTTTTTGTTTTTTAAAACAAACTACGAATCTCGGAGTAATTTCACCATCTTCACGATCATAATAAATCGGGAAATTTTCTCTCCATGATATCTTCCATCATTCTTTCTGACGTAACAATAATTGGTGATGTAGTATAAAAATACCATGATTTTAGACTACTTTATACATTCCTATTTGTAATGTGCAAATGCTTTCCAAAACCGTTACCAAAGATAGAAAATAATACAAGACACGGGAAAACATACTTTACCACTTAAGCAACTATCAACAGATAATGTACTTAATATAACAGAAGATCAGGCTAATGGTGTAAGGTGTAACGAAACAAACAGTTGGTGTTATTCCTAAAGGATTGGCTCTACAGGTTTTTCTAAGGGTATCTTACTCTTAAAATGAGAGTAAACAAAGGGTTTATACGGGATTTAACTAACTAGTGTAGTTAGATAATAAAGCAACATGTATAGGCTTTTTGGGTGTAATCCTAGAAATTTATCAATTTAAACAAGTTACTCCATCTAAATCCATAGTACTCATTATTGTGGTCTCGAATAGATATACCAAGCCAAGTTCTAAAGTCTACAACATCACCGGCACACTCATAATTTTATGGAATTTTGGGTAAACATTTGGAAACGGATAAGGCTAAATCCTCACAATATCTAATAAGGGTTATGTGTGCGGGTTATGTAACTAATAATTTCAAAAGTATGCTTGAATTTTTTTTAATTTGAGCAAATTTAAGCATTTAAGTGAGAAAAATAAGACAAGTATGCATCTAATCCTATCCACTCACTTGAAATATACAACGTCCTTTGTTGTAAGATAAAGCATTAAAAAAGGAATTAAAAAATTAGAATGAGAAACTCTCATGATATTTGCTTGGTAGTTCTCAAAGTAGAGTTATAAGCAAGAATTGTGTGTTGTTAAACGTCTGAATCCACTATGACTACAACACACACAAGGATTCAAAGATGACTTACTTCACCAACTTTCGTCGATTCTGCAAGCCGAGGTCCTTGTGTAAAATATAAGAAAAACATGCAAAATCCTATCTCGGTACCTACGGTTAATTATAAATAAACTAAACAAACTGTACAGGAGACCAATACGCCGTATCCATAAACTGGAATACGTCGTATAGAAGACTTTAAAAAGTATCTAAATACGGTCAGTCTGCCGAATACGCCGTATCATGTGCATGAATACGCCGTATAGACAGAACTGACAATAAAGTTTTAAATGCAAAAAAATAAAGGACTGATAACGTCCAGACATTCAATACGCCGTATGGTATGGAGCGGAATACGCCGTATTGATGTGGAAGACAGACTCGATAAAAATAAATAACAATCTGGTTGTCTCTCGGAAGCACTTTTGTTTTAGCTAGTCTTTAAGTTAGACTTTTTCCTTCCTTTATTCGGCTCTTGTTACCATCCATCCTTCGTCCATCATATGAAAGATCTCTTGGTATGTTCGGCATGCATCTTCGCTTGTACTCGTCAAATCATCGTATTTATTTTCTTTTACGGCAACATACTCTTCGTCTTGTCCGAATGAATACTTGATCATCTTGAATCTTCTTATATTGCAAACCGTGCCGCTCATGATCATCAAAACAATTCATTCTTTCTTTTTCTTCATTTCATCTCATCTTCTCTTTTTTCATGACCCATGGTTGGTATTCTCATAGTAAGATCCACTCCTCACTCCTATCATTACTTGACTCATTATCTTCGTCTTCGATTATTCCTTCTATGATGGCTTTATTCTTCAAAGCTTCTTTTTTAAGTTTGCCATCTTTCAAAGCTTCGTACCATTTAAAATCTTAATAACGGAGTGCGTTTCCTACTATGTAAGCTCCAGGTAAGTTTCCTCCATTACAATATCCATCGTCCCTCCAGCTATAGGTTGGCCATTCCGAACATCCATTTTTATAATTAAAAGGCTCACAATAATGCTCAACTGGAGCTGGTTCTTTCCATGCTCCATCATCCGTCCATGATTTTTCATGCACCCATGGTACATCTTTGTTCCATTCGTAAATCCAATCATCCTTATAATCTTCGTAAGTCTTAAATCCCTCAATATCTTTAGTAAGTATGATGACATCAAATAATGTCACTTTTATAGCATCATTTATCCCATGAAAATAACCCATTTTATATAATTATTGCAAAGAATTGTTACTTAATCGTTTGTATTTGAGAAATGCAGTAATTATGGAGTACTTGGTGAAGATTAGCAAAAAGGCACGCATTCTGGAGCTTAAACAAAGACATTTGAAGATTACTGTTCTGACAACCAATACGCTGTGTCCTTCAAGGAAGATACGGCGTACCTGTGCCTGTACTTCACAAAAAGACCACGAAGGAAACAAGACCAATACGCCGTGTCCAGGGACGACCGATACGTCGTATTCAAGCTATGGAAATAAAATATTCTGGAAGATATCGAACGTGGTCCCTTGTTAGCCCTAAAATATAGTGACTAATCCGGAATTACATTTATCATTTATAGTCGTGTCGGGTTAGTTTAGCTAGTCAAGCCCGGGACTATAAATACCCCCTCTATACTTCCATGGAGGGGTAGAAGTTCACACTTGTAAAAGTGTGTGTGTGTGTATGTGTGTGTTTTTCTCTTTTCTCTCTAGCACACATACAACTTCTCATCTTATCTTTTATCCTTTCTCTCTAATAAAATGGCTCAATTTCTCTTTCACTTTACCATACCTTCGGATCTTGTGTTATAAGGGTGAATCTAATGTTAACAATTGGTATCAGAGCACAGGGGGAATTCATGTTGTTAATCTACTGATTTCGTGGTTCATAAGCTCAAATTTTCGTGGCTTATTTTGTGGAAAAAGCCCACTGATCAAAAAAAAAATTAGGCTTATTTGGTTGTTAATCTTGTTCTTTCCTTGATCTACATGTTAAACAGGTTAGATTGCTACCATTTAATGAGTTACATAAGCTCCTAGATCGATTTATTAAGCTTAAAAAGGGTTGACTTTTTATGTGTTCTAAGTGGTGGTTTGGCCGAATTTGATGATTCACGAAAAATAGGTTGTTATTTCGTGTTATATACTCATCTAACCACTTAGTATTAAGCCCCTATAGCTTAATTGAGAAGCTAAACAGCTTATTTGGGCTTATTATGCTTAAATCGTGCTTATGTTCTTCGTGGTGGTTTGAATATTAAAATATATTCTTGGTGGCGGTTTGACAAAAAGAGGGGACAAGATCCATGTTTTAAGGAAAAGATACACGCGGTTTGACCAGATCAAAGGCGGGTTGATTAAAATAATCAAAATACGCGGCGGTTTGCCATTTATGTGGCGGTTTGAACAGGTAAAGGCGGCGGTTTGATTATTATATTGGCCAAATACAAACGTTACTCACCCAAAATTCCCAAAAACCACGGCGGTTTTGAGAAAATCATAGGCGGGAGCGGTTTGAGAAAAAATCATAGGCGGCGAGTTGCTAACACGCGCGGCGGTTTGATAAAAAAAAGACGACGAGTTGCACATTAGGCGGCGGTTTGTTAAATTTCACGGCGATTTAAATTTCAAAACAAACGGCGGTTTGGTCAATATTAGTGGAGGCGGTTTGATAGTATATGTAGTAGGTGCTTGTTGTAATAATGTTGGTCGGTTTGGTCACAAAATAGGAGGCGGTTTGCTTAATTTTTGGTGGCGGTTTGGCTTACATTTGATGGAGGTTTGCTTAATTTTCACATTATCAAATCTTATTTCAATGGACTTTAAACGACAAAGTTAAACCTTAACAAACCATCAACCTAAACCATTAACAATGACTTAAAAACACCAATTCCACAACAATCAAACACCACAATCAACCATAACAACACACCCGCTCAAAACAACAACACTAATCCCCAAGACGATCCTGAAAAAGATTCACTTAAATGCAAAAAGGCTAAGAGGATTCGTATTACGATGACAAGTCGATCACGAAGTTGATTGGTATCCTTTATTGCCTGAGTTAAGTAGGATTTTCCCAAAGTCGTCCAACTTATTTCATCATCGCGACTTTATTCATATTCTATCGATTGATGACTTGCTTGAACTTTGATACAGTATGAATAAGACTTGGATTATTTAGTTTTCCAGAAGTCAGGGTGGTTGATGAAGACCTTGACAACTATCCACTTAAAGTAAGTTACTATGTAGTACTCAGTTGTCACACGCTAGATGTCGAATGTTGGATAATTTCAAGAGGTGTTGTACTTCTTATACCTTTGATGTTGGTTATAAGGTACTTAGAGATTTTCTTCTGCACCGTTCTTCAATCAACAATAGTGCAAGATTAAGTAACAAATTTGGGGGATTTTTCTCAGTCTTTTTAAGTTTGGTATATCGGGTTTACTTCACCAAGTGATCACAACAATAGCCTACATAGATTACGAGGTTGGTAAAACAAGCCAGAGAGTTTAAAGGTTAAAATGTAATCAGCACTTCTCACGGGTAATTTTGTGCTATTCCAAGACAAGGGTACTTCAAAAGTCTAAAGAAAAATTATTCAAAGGTTCTTTCGATGACATTCATTCACAGACCTGATTATACCAAGTGTTCTTGATTCTTGCTTCAACTCCTTTACGGTTTGTGAAGTCAAGAGGGAAATGATTCTTTCGTTAATCAAGATTTTTGTGCTTAATGACAAGAAAATTCTCGAGTATATAGACGTACACTGACAATGAATGCTTCCGAGAGTTTCGCAACCATCCATGGGGGGAATTATGTGTACATTTCTGGACTTAATTGACTTTGATGTTTACCATGTTAACTTCCAGTGAAGTAGTGTATACTACTTCACTTAAATGTTTGATGAGTATTCTGCAAACGTGATAAAACCAGTTGATGATTTCCTCGCAGTGCACCCCCGAACAAATATATCACCAAGCCCTAATGACAAGAAGCAGTGGTCGTTAGTGTGGTTGACTTCTACAAAATTCCGCTGTGCACTTTAATGACAAGTAGAATATTGTTCAAGCTACATTAAAGTTTCATGAGTGTTGGTTTGAAGAAATTGCTTTGGCATAAGCTTGAGGAATGTGCGTTGAGCTTGTTTCAGGTGTCGTTCTTGACCCTTTTAGTAAGAAGCTGATTTGATCTTCAAGCTCAAGAATTCGTCGGTCGGGTTTTCTTAATGTGTCTTGAAGTGAAGAAATTTCCTTGACCGGCTAGGCGAAGTCTCTTGGATCATCCCAGCTCTCATGGTCGAAAAGAATGAGATTCTCGATGATATCCCATGATTCTTTGGCGTTCTTGTCGAGGAGCTTGCCGCCGGCAGCGTGGTCAGCTTTACTCTTAAGATAAATAGTGATGACATCAAATAACACTACTTTTATAGCATCATTTATCCCATGTAAATAACCTATTTTGTATAATTATTGCAAATAATTGTTACTTAATCATTTGTATTTGAGAATTGCAGTAATTATGGAGTACTTGCTAAAGATTAGATAAAAGGCACGCATTCTGGAGCTTAAACGAAGAAAAATGAAGAAACTAATTCTGACATCCAATACGCCGTATCCATCAAGGAAGATACGGCGTATTTGTGCCTGCACTTCACTAAAGACCACAAAGGAACAAGATTCAATACGCCGTATCCAAAGAAGATCTATACGCCGTATTCAAGATATAGCATCAAAATATTCTAGAAGATATCGAACGTGGTCCATACTCTAAGAAACCCCTGATATGCCGTATTGATACCTTAACCATAAAAGTCATATTTTCGATACCTTAACCATAAAAGTTGATTTTCAAAAGAGAAGAAGAGCAGAAGAGGTCGAGCATAGTAATTAATTCCATAGGAAACAACTTGTAATCTCCTATACTCTTGTAATCGTTCAGTTTTTGGTATCATTCGTTAACTCGGTTAGTTTACCTTGGCTAAATTATTACTCTTGTATTGATTATGATGTTTGAAGGCTAATACCTTCGGGTATTAGCCATTATTATGAAGATTTGAATGTTTGGTTTGTTTATCTCGATTGCTTAATTTATCGTTGATTGCTTGTTTATGTTTATCAGTTTATACTTGTTTACGTGCTTTTGTATGCGACCTATCATTCAACTGGATCTAGTGATACGGACCAAGTAATCTAGATGCCGGGATGGCTCTCCATATAGTAATTTATACATCTAGACCAATAGGATCACGAATAATGACCTATCTTTGCCTTTAGATTGCGAGCTTAGTTGGACCGGCAGGTGACCCTTGGGATCAACGAGTACGTTCTTAATTAATTGGTAAAGACTTGGCCAGTGGACTACTAGTGTATGAATTGCCTTTAAGCAGTAAGTGGGTAAAGTCTCTATGAGCTAGGGTTTAACAAGATCACCATTGCTTTAACCCCTAAGATAGATTATAATCAACAAATAAGGATGCTTTATGCGGATACGTTTAATTGTGACATAATTCTTCATATCCAGGTGGATGATATGCCGCCTCGAGATAAGTAATCATTACACTAAATAAACAAACCAACGTTCTAATTGGATTAATCATGGCTGATACAGTTTTCTTATATTTGGCTAGACTGCTCTTTTATCTTCTGTTAATTTGCTTGCGTGTGTTATTGTGTCTTAATTTGATCTTAGTCACCACAAAACCCGTGCCAGTCTCTTAGGCTGAAAACCCCCTTATCCGTTAGAATTAGGATTAACATAGGTTTAGCATAAGTTTAACATAGAATAGAATTAACTTAGTCTAGATAACTAAAATATTAATAAATTGAAAGATTGTTTCTCGCTCTTAGTGATCGACACCCTACTTACCACGAAACTCCCATCTAACCGGGTACACTGCCCGTTAAAGTGTTATTTTTGGTAAAGTCGGCAAAATATAAATTTAAAACTTGAAACATAAATTACAACCTCACAACGACACAACAAACATACATGTGTGGATTATATGTTCTTGTTTGATTATTTTTCTTAACTTTATCTTGGTATTTGATAACTATTTGATTAATTATCATATGCATAATCCTTAGGAAGGTTATGTTTCCTTTTTAAATGCTTTTATGCTTATTTTTGCGGTATTAAATGTTAAGGCTTAAACATGGTTTGCATAATCTTTTCATTTTGCTTTTTATATGACATTGCTACATGATTTATTTGCTCTTGTGCACTTACATTATGTCAAAAAAAATTGGTATACATATAGAAGTCTA
>BQNB010181333.1:0-12600 GCA_026074375.1 Tanacetum coccineum
AGTTCGATCCGCTCGTTCGATCCGCTCGTTCGATCCGCTAGTTCGAACCGCTCGTTCGATCCGCTCGTTCGATCCCGCTAGTTCGGTCCGCTAGTTCGGTCCGTTCGTTCTTTCCACTCGTTCGATCGTACACGTTTTTACCACTTTTTCGTTCTTCTCTTCTTTTCACCCGAGTATCACTTTGAATAACCCAATGAAGCCGAGAGATTGTAGGCTCTAACTTGGCGTTTCCAACAACAAAATGAGCCACGAAAAAAATATGGGTGCCGAGTGATAAACCAACCCAATCTGCCGAATCTTATATGCTTACAACACCAAAAAAAACACGCTATCCACCCGAGGCGATTGATACCAATTGTAGGATCCCGATTAACACTTCACTTCATAAATCACAACACGAAACAAGAAACTAGAGAGAGAGAGAATCGAAAAGAGAGAGAGATGAGAGAGAGTTGAGAGAGAAAAGTTTTTAGAAAAAAAGATATTTTGGATTAATGAAAAACTAGATATTTTCTAAAAAGAAAATATCTATATATATTTAGATATTTTTAGAAAATATCTAAATATATATATACCCCTACACATTTAATGTGACGCGCGGGATATTTAACTAGGACCCGGGCTCGGGTTTTGTTTGGGATTAAACCCGAAACATATACAATATTAGATTAACTATCGAGCCCGATTCCCGATATTATCTTATTACAACGTTAACTAATTAAAGACCGAAGCTCCATCGTAGAGTGACCGAGCTTCCTTGTTCGACTCAATAAATTGAGACTAACATGTACTCTGGTATCTGGACTCCGGATGTTCGAAACACATGACAGGGAATCTCTCTCAGCTCATGAACTTTATCAGTAAATTTATGGGTACTGTTAGATTGGGGAATGACCAGATTGGAAGGATTATGGGGTATGGTGACTATCAGCTGGGAAACGTTATTATCTCAAGGGTTTACTATGTTGAGGGACTTGGACATAACTTGTTTTCTGTTGGCCAATTTTGTGATGCGGATCTTGAAGTTGCATTTCAGAAAAACGCTTGCTTTATTCATAATTTAGAAGGTGTTGATCTACATTCAGGGTCCCGTGACACAAATTTGTACACAATTTCTCTTGATGACATGCTTAAGTCATCTCCGATCTGTCTTCTATCTAAAGCGTCAAACACTAAGAGCTGGTTACGGCACCGTCGGTTATCTCATCTTAACTTTGGTACTTTGAACAAGCTAGCTAAAGACATCTTGCAAGAGGAATTCCTAGGCTTAAATTTTAGAAAGATCATTTGTGTTTAGCATGTGCATTAGGGAAAAGGAAGAAAACCTCTCATCAACCCAAAGCTGAAGACACTAACCAAGAGAAACTATATCTTTTGCATATGGATTTTTGTGGCCCGATGCGTGTGGCCTAGTAATAAACGGGAAAAGGTAATCTTAATGATATAGAACGATTACTCAAGATTTACCGGGTAATTTTTGAAGAACAAAAGATGAAGCTCCTGCGGCCATCATCAAATGCATCAAAATATCAATGTTTGTTTGAAAGCCACAGTCCAGAATGTTCAAACAAATAATGGAACCGAATTTGTCAATCAGACACTTCGTGAATGGTATGAAAATGCTGGCATCTTGCATCAAACATCTTAGCTCGTACATACAGGTCTATCTTATCCCCCACAGCTAAACGGTGTTGTCAAAAGGCGAAATTGGACTCTTATTGAAGCTGCTAGAACAATGCTAATCTTTTCTAAAGCTTCATTATTTCTCTAGGCCGAAGCTTAGAGGCAGAGCCGGAAAGTGGTAACATCCATAAGACCCAATCCACGACAACACTTAATGAACCATCTCCTCAGGGAACTGGTTCAGATAGTGGACCTAGGTGCCAAGATACCACATTGGGGGATGCATTAAGGAAAAGCAAAAAATCCTATCATCAACCCAAAGCTGAAGACACTAACCAAGAGAAACTATATCTTTTACATATGGATTTGTGTGACCCGATGCGTGTGGCTAGTATTAACGGGAAAAGGTATATCTTAGTGATAGTCGACGATTACTCAAGATTTACCTGGGTCAGATTTTTGAAGACAAAAGATGAAACTCCTGCGGCCATCATCAAATGTATTAAAACATACAAGTTCGTTTGAATGCCACAGTCTGGAATGTTCGAACAGATAATGGAACCGAATTTGTCAATCATACACTTTGTGAATGGTATGAAAATGTTGGAATCACACATCAAACTTCTGTAGCTCGCACTCCTCAGCAGAACGGTGTTGTCAAAAAGCAAAATTAGACTCTTGTTGAAGCCACTTGAACAATGCTGATATTTTCTAAAGCTCTGTTATTTCTCTGGGCCGAAGCTATCAATACAACTTGTTATACCTAAAACCATTCTTTGATACACCTCCAATACAACAAAACTCCATACGAGCTTATGCAAGACAAGAAACCGGACTTATCATTCTTTTATGTCTTTGGTTCACTTTGTTATCCTACCAATGACCATGAGCATCTAGGTAAATTTGATGCAAAAGCAGACATAGGGATTTTTGTTGGTTACGCGCCTTCAAAGAAAGCGTTCAGAATCTAGAACAAAAGGACCTGGATAATTACTGAAACAATCCATGTCATGTTCGATGAGCTAACAGAAGTGGCTTCTGAACAATTCAGTTCAGGAACTGGGCTTCATTATAAGACTCCTGTTACATCCAGTACAGGACTCAGTTCAAATCCTATTTCTCAACAACCTTGCTTGCCACCAATAAGAGATGATTGGGATCGGTTGTTTTAGCCAATGTTCAACGAATACTTTAACCCTTCAACAATTGTTGTTTCTCCAGTTCAAGAAGCTGCTGCTCTAAGAGCTGAAGTATTAGTTGATTCTCCTGTGTCAACTTCCATTGACCAGGATGCTCCATCAACAAGTATTCCTTCATCACAAGAACATGAACAGTCTCCAATCATTTCTCAAGGTTTTGAAGAATCACCAAAAACACCAACATTTCATGATGATCCACTTAACGAATCTCCTAATGAAGACTCGACTCCTCAAGGATCATCATCTAATGTGAGACAAATCCACACTCCATTTGAACACCTTGGTAGATGGACTAAGGATCATCCTATAGAAAACGTGATCGGTGATCCTTCTCGCTCTGTATCTATAAGGAAGCAACTTGAAACTAATGCCATGTGGTGTTATTTTGATGCCTTCCTTACTTCAGTAGAACCCAAGAACTTCAAACAAGCAATGACGAACATCCCATGGATCTGATGATTCAATCAAGAAAGACAATTCAATGAATTTGAAAGACTTGAAGTTTGGGAATTGGTGTCGTGTCTAGATAACGTATTCTTGATCAAACTCAAATGGATTTATAAGGTCAAAACAGATGAATCTGGTAAGGTACTAAAGAATAAGGCTCGACTAGTTGCTCAAGGATTTAGACAAGAAGAAGGAATCGATTTCGAAGAATCATTTGCACCGGTTGCTAGAATTGAGGCCATTCGTATCTTCATAGCATATGCCGCTCACAAGAATATGATAATCTACCAAATCGACGTCAAAACGACTTTATTGAATGGTGAGCTCAAAGAAGAGGTCTACGTTTCTCAACAAGAAGGATTTGTTGATCAGGACGACCCATCGCATGTGTACAAGCTCAAAATGGCCCTTTACAGTCTTAAACAAGCACCACGTGCATGGTATGATATGCTATCAAGCTTCCTTATCTCTTAACAATTCGCCAAAGGTGCAGTTGATCCAACACTCTTCACACGGCATGCTGAAAATGACATATTACTGGTACAAATTTATGTTGATGATATAATATTTGCATCAACTAATACTGCCATGTGTGATGAGTTTGCTAATCAGATGACCAATAAGTTCAAGATGTCGATGATGGGGAAAATATCATTCTTTTTAGGATTACAAATATCTTAAAGTCCCAGAGGCATCTTCATAAACCAATCTAAATATGCTTCTGATATTGTTAAAAAATATGGTTTGGATACTACTGATTCTGTCGACACACCCATGATTGAAAACAAAAAACTGGATGAAGATCTACAGGGGGAACCAGTTAATGCTACACTTTACCGTGGCATGATTGGATCCTTAATGTATCTTACATCCAATAGACCTGACCTTAACTAATGTTTCTGACTTTATGTGCCCGTATCAGGCTAAGCCTACAGAAATGCACTGTACAAAGGCGTGAAACAATCTTTACGGTACTTAAAACGACACCATTACATGGGACTATGGTACCGAGAGGATACCGAATATTTCACTTCACAAATCTAAAACAACGCCGATCACAGGGCGATGTCAGGGACACTAGGACGTAGTAACATCTGGGGGAAAAAAAAAGAAGAAACGCTCAGTTCTTAGGTGACAAACTTGTTAGCTGGTCGTCAAAGAAGCAAAAGAGCATTGCTATCTCGAGTACAGAGGCTGAATATATTACCTTGTCTGGATGTTGCTCACAAATCCTATGGATGCATTCACAACTAACAGACTATGGTTTTAAATTCAATAGGATTCCTTTGTACTGCGATAACAAGAGTCGATTGCTTTATGCTGCAACAATGTTCAACATTCAAGAGCTAAGCACATCGATATTCGCTACCATTTCATAAAGGATCAAATGGAGAATGGAATCGTGGAACTATACTTTGTCTGGACTGAATACCAATTGGCTAACATCTTTACTAAACCATCGCCTCGAGAGAGATTTAACTTCTTGATCAATAAGCTTGGTATGAGAAGCATGTCTCCAGAAACGTTGAAACATCTAGCAGAGGAAACGAACGAGTGATGGTGGTAACTCATATCCTGTATATATGTACATATGAAAACATAAAAATCCAAAAAGATTTTCCTTTTATAAAATTTTACAAAAACAAAATTAAAAATTAAAAAATCAGAAAAATATAAAAATATCTATCTATGGCATGTCTTCTGAAAATCGATAACATTTACGGCCTTAGAAATGTCATTCAAGCGGTAAATGAAGTTCGAGTAGAAGTTCCAAAAGTTTTCAAAACATGGCAAAATGGCTTGCTATTATTTCAGATAGCAACCCGGTCATCATCTTCAAGTAAGTAATTCTCAAATAGAACAAACTTACCTCATAAACGACTTAATTTTCTTAGGAAGTGAATACTTTAATTGTCATTCAAAGGCTGTGATTACTTTGCATCACAACTCGTGCTTCTTATAATTAATTTAATAAAAAATAATTAAATCCAGTAAGTGTACTGTGTCAGTGCGCGTATGTGTCGAAAATAAGAGAAATCTTATTTTTCATGGTGTTGATTTTCAATTATAAGATAATCATTTTCAGATTCAACAGATCGATCATTCTTCTAAGAAATCAATTTAACAATCAATAACGACTAACAGCTCTGTTAACTAGAAAACGGGTCATTATTTGAGGGGGAGAAATTGTCAAAATCATCTTCTTCACAATTAATAAGGTGTCAATCAGAAAAGGTTTTTAATGGTGTCAAGTGAATAATTAAAGGGGAGTTGGTAAATATCAACTCAATCAGGCTGTACTTGATATATGTTTAATCTTATAGGGGTGGTAATGCAAAATGATAAGTGTTATCTCTTGATCAACTAATCTTTAGGGTTTAGTTTTGCCATATAGGAAACTTTAGTGTGCCTTAGGAATAGTTTAAGAGAAAAGTGTAAGTCTTATTACACCTTAGGGGGCATTTATGCCAAATCTTGAAAGATTTGAACATAATCACCTCCCCGTCTCTTTCTTTCTCTCGTTTTACACACATAACACCTCAAAAACCCTATTCCTTCATTGATATCCTTCAAGACCCTCAAGAACTTTCTCAATCTTTGTTTTAAGCTTAAGGTACACGAATGTCATCATTAAAACGTCATTATATATGATTGAATCATGGAATTACACTTGAAAACCCTAAAATTCAATTTAATTAAAGTGTTTGAAAAGTGAAATTGATTGAGGGGTTTTGGTTTATTAGGGGGTCTAGTTGTGTGCCTTTAACAGTTTTTAATAAGGATAAATTCTTCATGTGTTTTGATTGATTCTTGAATTCGAAAAGTTTGAAAATGGGTTAAAACTTGTAAAAGTTTATGGGTTTGGGATTAGAACTGCTTATACGATTGATTGTGAGTGTTGGAGTGTTCTTAACCATACAAATATGTGGAAATTTTGATTATGTGGGGTGGTCGTGTTCTTATGGCTCAAACATGTCTTAAATCAGGAATTTTGTGGTTAATTCGGGCGTTAAAAGTGTTAAAATGACTCATAGAGGCTATATGATCATGATTAAGTGAACTTAGATGCTTAGAAAGGTGTAAAATATTTGTGTAAAAATTCATACGGCGATTAATAACAATATAGAGTAATATCATGCTATCAATACATAACCTAGTTGCTCAGGCGATCAATACAAAATTACTTAGGCGATCTATACCTAGGTTTAACACAGACGATCTATACAAGCATCCTTTACACAAGCGATCTATACATTCTTAAGTTCAACATGCGATCTATACATAATTAAGTATAACAGGCAATCAATACATGGTTTTCTAACTTAGGCGATCTATACACTCAAATCATACACATGCGATCTATACACATTATATAGGCAATCTATACTTGATTTTTTCTAATAGAGTTAATCTTATAATCTTTTTAATTCAACCTTATAACATAATCTAAGTGTAATTTAACCCTATCTTATCATATAGTGATTAAGTTAGGTATAATTTTCCTTAGAAATCTTAAGTGTTTGCCTTGATTTCATTAGTTTGCCTATGGTCTATGTGTTATATGTATGTGTGTGTATCCTAGTTACATGTGTATCAGTTCTTTGCATTGTGTGTAGGTGTATCAATTTGTTGCCTTGTATTTGTTTGCCTATCCTCTGTAGTAAACCTTGTGCTGCATTAATAATCTGGAATCATGATCTAGATTGTCTCTGTGCTATATATATTTGCTTGTGTATAAACTGTATGTGACAACTCTTAGTAGAATCATGACTTCCATCACTGCTCAACAAACCAAGCTTGACCTTGAACTTGTTCCCAAAGAGAATCGACTTGACATTGGAAAATGCAATGGAAGAATCCCTCGTGGATTGAAACCAAAAGAGGAAACATTTCAAGATTATTCTGGATGCACTTGCACTCACTCCATGCTATCATGCATTTCTCATCACTGCTGATGTCCCTGAAGTGTATATGCATCAATTCTAGAATTGCATATACAAGCATGAAGACTTCTACGGATTCAAGATTGATAAGAAGAAACAGATTCAGCTTACCCTTGGAATCTTCACTGAGATATCAGATCAGATTTTGCCCCACGAGTGACCTGGTCAAGACTTTGATGCTTTTCCTACTAAAGAAGACACTAATATACTTTCTTAAAGATCTCGGTCAAATATTGGTTATCAATCACTCAATGATTTTGTTATCGATCAGGATGCATCAACCGTGGAGAACCTTTGCTGCTATAATCAACAGAAGCCTATCTGGAAAGACAAGTGGACTTGACAAACTTTGTCTTTCCCGAGCACAAATCCTTTAGGGCATGTACTATCAAAAGTATGTAGACTATGTGGAACTACTCTGGGAAGACTTCACCCATCAGATTGACAATAAAGTTTACAAAAATCAAGAAAAGATGTACTACCCTCGTTTCACCAAAGTTATCATTCACCACTTCCTTATTTAAGAAAAGTCAATTTCCTGGAGAAACAGAATTGGGATACACACCTCTAAAGATGACTACTTGATGAACACCTTAAGATTTGTTTCAAGAAAAGAAGCATCCTAGATCTATGGAATAGTTCTACCTGAATGTTTGACAAGTCTAAAGATGAAGGAAAGTAAAGCGTACAAGACTTATCTTGGCTATGCTACAGGTGAGGTGCCTCCCAAGGTTGCTAGAAAATTCAAGAAAGCCTCTCCATCCAAGAAGGAAAGTGAGCTAGTCCCTGGAGATGAATAACCTGTCAAAAAGGTCAAAAGATTGAAAACACCTGCCAAAAAGTCTGCTTCTAAGCCAGCAACAAGTATCGTCATCAAAGAGCCTCCTATGGAAACAAAGTCTAAAGGAAAGGAAAAAGAAAAGGTGGTTGTAGCTCATGGAAAAGGAATAGAGTTGTTGTCTGAAGTAGCTCTGTCTGAAAAAGCTCAAATGGAGGAAGAAAGAAAGAAAAGATTAAAGGAATTTCATAAGACTCATCCTAGTGGTTCTAGTACGGTTGCCAAGAAACCACCAAGTGTTGAAAAGATCACACCTATTGTCACAAGTGAAGGAACTGGTGATAAACCAAGGGTTCTCGATGTGACCAATGATGACTCTTCTAAGAGTGAATCTGAGTCTTGGGGAAATGATGAAGACGACAGCAACAACAAACAAGAATCAAGTGATGAAAGCAGTAAGCAAGAGAATGAAAGTAAAGAGCAAGAATTAGATTCGAAGCAAGATGAAGAATCTAACAATCTGTATTCAAAGTGTTAGCAAAAAAGATGATTTGGGTTAGTATTCTAGAATTCAAGAAGAAGAAGAGTTTGATCAACAAAATGAATCTGAAGATGATGAGATGAAAAGTGATGAAGAACAAGGAATGGATGATACTACCGACCAATTTGATGATGATGCAGATGCAAGATTAGAAGAACCCACTGAGACTGCTATAGGAATTGTTCAAGGTAAGGGTAATGATACTGAAATGACTAAAGCTCAACAAGGGAATGAAAATTTAGAGACTACTCAAGAACAAGTTGTTGAAGATGCCCATGTGACCATTTCTACTGTTTCGAAGAAGACAAAAGTCCCTGTTACTAGTTCTTCTCGCTCATCCGACTTGGCATCTAAATTCCTAAATTTTTCAGATATTCCTCAAACTGATGCAGAAATAGTGTCTCCACTAGATGTTCATGTCCACCATGAAAAAGGGTTCCCCCCCCCCCTAAACTTAGCACCATCCACACTCTCCTTACAATACCAGTTTCAGTTATCCCTGAATCATTATCGGTATTCACAAACATTCCTCAATCATCATACACCTTCACTCCTACACCAATACAGGCTACACCCACTCCTCCGCCGACAATTAAAACTACAAATCCTCTATCTAATCTTCCTGATTTCTCATCAATCTTTTGATTCAACGATAGAATCATAGCATTGGAAAAAGAAGTTGTTGATCTTAAGAAAGACCCTCTACACACTCAAGTGACATCTTTAGTTGACAGTCATCTAGTCATCTGGAATAACGCATTATATAGATTCAAGGAAGGTGACTTTCCTCGACTTCGGATCAATGATATCGAGGATATGTTACTTCTTTTGATTCAAAATTGGCTCACAAATCTATCAGGGGATGATGTTGCTGACTTCGCAATAGCCTTGAGGATGTTCACCAGAAGTCTGGTTATTCAGAAGCAAGTCGAGGATCTTAAACTTGGAGTTGAAAGTTATCAAAAGAAGATCAACGTCACCAAGCCTGATACTACAAGACCAGATCTTGGAAAAAGGCACCCATACGCTCCATACAAAGACCCTCAAGGATTCATTTATGTCGACCACTACAAGAGGAACAGGTTGATGCGCTCTGACGAACTGTACAAGTTCAGTGATGGCACGTTAACCAGGCTTCTTTCTTCACTCGAAGACATAACCAAAAATATCGACATGGAGTACTTGCCGAAGAGAATATGGAGCTGTTATCACGATTCACCCTTAGAACACGAGATCCGGAGGCATGGTAAAATGGAAAAGAAATTGATCCATGTTTATTAGAGAGAAAGGATGAGATATGGGAAGATGTATGTGCTTGAGAGAGAACACACACACTTACACACTTTTACAAATGTGAGCTTCACCCCTCCATGGAAGTATGGAGGGGGTATTTATAGTCCTAGTGACACACAACTATTGTAACTAGTCATTATTAGTCCCTACGTGTCACTCTATAAATGAACTAATGTAATTCCGGATATGTCACCATATTTTAAGGCTAACAATCTTCCCCCAATATGTGGACACATACGGAATTACTTACAATGTTCCTAACAAGTACAAATACAATTAAGTAAAGTCTTCCAAAGCTGAAGTTGTCTTCTGAGTTCTCCTGGTCTTGAAACTTGTATTCCAGCTTGGATCTTCATTGTCTTTACTTGTTTTGGAACCATTGTAGTATGCATGAGTTGGATTAACTTCCCCCCAATTCATGCAGCATGTCTTGAAAAGCTTTGTTCATAGACTCCTTTTTGGAGAAGTTTCTGAATCAGCTTCCCCCCAAACCAACATCCCTATCTTAAGAAGATTTTGAAACTTTGAAGTAGCTTAAACAATCTTCTACTTGTCATTGACGTGCACAGCGAAAATTTGTAGAAGTCAAACCACACCAATGACCACTGCTTCTTGTCATTAAGGCTTGGTGAATATTCGTTCGGGGGTGCATGCGAGAAATCAGCAACAATTCTTCTCACGCATGCAGAATACTTCATAAACCATATTTGGTAAAGTAGTATACACTACTTCCCCCTGGAAGTTGACATGGCAACATCAAAGTCAACTAAGTCTCGGATGTACACATTTTCCCCCATGATGGTTGCGAACTCTCGGAAGCATCATTGTCGTGTACGTTCATAAACTCAAATTAATTTCTTTGTCATAAGCATAAATCTCATATAACAAAAGAATCATTACCCTCTTGATTCAGAAACACCGTAGAGGAGATAAAGCAAGAATCAAGAACACTTGGTATAATCAAGGTCTTGTGAATGAATGTCATCGAAGAACTTTGAAGATTTTGCTTAGACTGTGAAGTATCTTTGTCTTGGAATAGCATAAAAATACCCGTGAGAAGTGTTGATTACATCTCAACCTTTGAATTCTCTGGCTAACTTTACCAACCTCGTATTATGTCGGCTATTGTTGTGATCACTTGTGAAGTAAACCCGATATACCAAACTTGAAAATGAAGTGAAATCCCCCAAATTTGTTACTTAAGCTTGCATTGTTTTTGATTGAAGAACGGTGCAAGATTAAAATCTATAAGTTACTCTATAACCCCACTGGAAAAGTATAAGAAGTACAACACCTCTTAGAAATTATCACATCGACTTCTGCGGTAAACACTGAGTACTACAATGTAACTCCTTTAAGTGATAGTTAACCAGGTCTGCAACCAACCACCCCTAACTGCTGGTAACTAGATAATTCAAGTCTTAATCGTAAGTCTGTGTACTTTTCAAGCAAGTCATCAATCGATAGAAAATAGAAGAAAGTCTCGATGATGAAATAAGTATACCCCGTTCGTGAAACTCAACAATTAATCGCAAATAATGGATAACCAAATCACTCCGTGATCACATGTCCCATCCGTAATCCGATATTCTAGCCCATTTTGTCAATTAAGTGAATCTTTTCAAGATCGTTTGGGATGTAATGTTGTTGTTTGTGTGGTGTGTTGTTATGGTTTGATTGTTTCTTATTGAGTCTCGATTCTTGATTGTGGTGTTTTGTTTGTTTGTTCTTGTTTTGATTATAATGATTCCCAAAATTTCGTCATATGCCCAAAAGTCGGTCACACCCACCACCTGATGGCGGATATGTCGATTCTTGAGACAAAAAGCAACCAAGAAATGAAATGGACAGAGTCTCCCCGTATAAAAAATTTGGGCAGAGTAACGTTTAGTCAAAACGCAATGATGGTCTTCAAAACGCAACCTGTGGAGTCAAAACGCAATGACTTGAGATCAAAATGCCACGACTTGAATCAAAATGCAATGACTTGAGTCAAAAGGCAATGACTTAAATCAAAACGCAATGACTTGAGATCAAAACGCAACGACTTGAATCAAAACGCAATGACTTGAATCAAAACGCAACGTCTTCAAATCAAAACGCAATGAAGAACACCCCTTCAGTGAGTCAAAACGCAGCCAAGAAAAAAATCATCAAACATTCTTGAAAGCTACGAAATGATGTTAAAACCACCTAGTAATGATGCAAGGGATAGATCTAAGCCCGAAAGTACAAATCTTTAACACTTTTAACCACAAACAAAGATCAAATCTTGATTTTCTTGGTATATTTTTCGAACCAAAAAAAATAAACAAACCAACCCACGAATTTGAGCTTATTTAACCACAATAATCAGTAGATAAACAACACGGATTCCCCCTATGCTCTGGTGCCAATTGTTATCACGATTCACCCTTATAACACAAGATCCGGAGGCTTGGTAAAATGGAAAAGAAAAGTATCCATATTATTAGAGAGAAAAAGATATGATATGGGAAGATGTGTGTTTTGAGAGAAAACACACACTTACACACTTTACAAATGTGAGCTTCACCCCTCCATGGAAGTATGGAGGGGGTATTTATAGTACTAGTGACATACAACTATCATACTTAGTCATTATTAGTCCCTATATGTCACTCTATAAATGATCTAATGTAATTCCGGATATGTCACCATATTTTAAGGCAAACAGTACGGATTGCTTGCCTAATGCTACCATTTTTGAAGAACTTACAAGAATGGGGTATGAAAAACTTTTACAGAAGCTAACTT
>BQNB010181337.1:0-10792 GCA_026074375.1 Tanacetum coccineum
GTTGTTTGATAAGGTTTCTGATCAAAAGGACACCACCAAAGGTACGAGTACGAATACTAAATTTGCAAATCAATCGACAGAGAGGAAACCGTTTTTGCAATCTTTAAGAAACAAATTTGTTGTAAGACAACCTAATGCATTTAAATCTGAACGTCAAAATGCTTCAAAAACTCAGATTCCTTAAAAGGTCGATAAGACGCATGATTTGTCAAATCCAGTCACTTCGAACTCGGTACCTACCACCGAAGAATCAAAGGTTGTTGACAATGATAAAGTGATTGCCCTTGGATTGTTTAGGATTAATCCTTTTAAGAACCCTAGGGTAGAAAATTTTGTGCCTAACAAACCATCTAAAGCAAGCGTTAGGATAAATCCGATCACTGCTTCACAGCCTCACGTCATCTCCAAGAAAGTTGTTAATTCTAACTCAAATAGCTTCTCTTCTATAGGAGTATACGTCACTACTAAGACCAGAACGCCATAGCCTAGGAGCAATATAAAGAATGATAGGGTCCCTTCTGCGTCCCAGAGTAGTTGTATTAAGAATAAAGAAGTTGAAGTAGAAGAACACCATAGGAATTTATTGCTTTCTAAGATTCTGATACATATGTCATCTGAATGTAATAACATTAAGCTTGCTATTCGGAATGATAAATCTGAAGTTGTTTGAGCTATGTGTAAGAAATGTTTAATTATTGCTAATCATGATGTATGTGTGCTTAATTATGTGAATGGCATGAAATCACGTGGTAAGAAACAAAAGGCAAAGGGTTCTAATATTGCAAATCAAATGAAGCATAAAACACAGGTTTAGAAACCAAAAAATGTAGGGCCCAAAGAAAGACTTGCTTCACCTAAGCCTAGTAAACCTAGAATGTGCCTTAGGTGGTCACCCACAGGAAAGAAGTTTGACATTAAAGGAAAGATAATTGCATCTAGTGAATCAAATGGTGAAAATGCATGTACTCCTAACCTTCAGGAACCTACAATCAAACAGTTTCCAAATTCTACCTTTTTCCTTGGCATGTTATCCAAATACGTTTATGGTGCGTCGACTCGGGTTGTTTCAAGCATATGACCAGGAATCTAAAGCTTCTCATTAATTTCGTCTGGAAGTTTTTGGGAACTGTTCGCTTTGGAAATGATCGTGTTGCTGCAATTCTGGGTTTCGATGATCTTCAATGGGGAAATATTTTGATCACCAGGGTTTATTTCGTTGAGGGCTTGGGGCACAACTTGTTCTCGGTTAGGCAGTTTTGTGATTCAGATCTAGAGGTCGCTTTTAGAAGAAACACATGTTTCATCAAAAATCTCGAAGGAGTTGATTTGTTAAAAGGAAATCGTACAACAAACCTCTACACCATCAACCTTCATGTATGGCCTCTGCATCTCCAATTTGCCTCATGGCTCGTGCTACCTCTACCAAGTCATGGTTATGGCATCAACGTTTATCCCACCTCAACTTCGACACCATAAATAACCTTACTAGAAACGATCTTGTCATTGGTCTTCCAAAGTTCAAATACCATAAAGAACATCTTTGTCCCTCTTGTGAGCAAGGAAAAAGCAAAAGGGCTTCACACCCACCCAAACTTGTTCCAAATTCAAAGCAGAGGTTACACCTTCTTTATATGGATTTGTATGGCCCCATGAGGATCGCTAGCATAAATAGAAAGCGATATGTTTTGGTAATTGTGGACGACTATTCTCGCTACACTTGGGTAGTCTTTCTCTGATCAAAAGATGAAGCACTAAAGGAGATTAAAAACTTTCTCAAGAGAATTACAGTTCTACTTCAAGCCCTAGTCATTATTCTAAGAACCGACAATGGCACATAATTCAAAAACCAGATACTTCAAGAATATTTTAAGAGTGTTTGAATCACCCACCAAGCATTTTCTGTTCGTACCCCTCAACAAAATGGAGTAGTGGAACGAAGAAACTGCATGCTAGTGGAGGCTGCTAGAACAATGTTGATTTTTTCTCGTGCATAATTATTTTTATGGGCTGAAGCAATTGCTACTGCGTGCTACACTCAAAACCGCTCCATCATTCACCGTCAATTTGACAAAACACCATACGAGCTGATTAATGGCAGAAAACCATATATCTCCTTTCTTCATGTATTTGGGGCTCTCTGTTATCCCAAGAATGATCGTAAAGATATTGGGAAACTTAGTGCAAAAGGTGACATTGGCTTTTTCATTGGTTATTCTCCTAATTCCTGTGCTTACAAAGTTTACAACCGAAGGACAAAGAAAATCATGGAGACCATGAACATGACATTTGATGAACTTTCAGCCATGGTTTTTGAACATAGCAGTTTAAAACCTGGGCTTCAAAGCTTGACTTCTGGACAAATCAGTTCAGGACTCGATCTCCCATATGCTCTGTCAACAATAACAATTTAACGACCAACTGAGGGTGAACTGGATTTACTGTTTGAAGCTATGTATGATGATCATATAGGTGGTCAACCGTTAGCTGCTCCAAGAACTATTACGGCTGCTCAAGCACCTCAAGTTCTTCAGACTCCAACGGCAACTACAACAATAGCAGACACTGCCCGACACCTACAAATTCACTCTCTCAAGCAACCAGTATTCCAAGCTCCTCACAGAATGTTGACGAGCTCGAAACACAACAACAACATGGTCAGCCTCATCCTGCTTCAATTGCTGACAATGTTCCTAATGCTATGTTCGATGACAATACGTTTGTAAATCCTTTTGTCACTCCATCTACAAGTGCTGTTGAATCATCATCTTCCCAATATGTGGATCCATCGAACATGCATACATTTTACCAACCATACCCTCATGAATATAAATGGACTAAGGATCACCCTCTGGAACAAATGATAGGAGAACCCTCACGACCAGTGTTGACAAGGAATCAACTCAAATCTGATGGTGGACTGTGCATGATATGCATTATAACGGTGAGCCTATAGAATGAGAACTGTTAATGAGGCCATGACCGACCCTGCATGGATTGAATCAATTCAAGAAGAGCTTCTTCAGTTCAAAAGGCTTGATGTGTGGGTGTTAGTTCCTCTTCCGGATCACGTAAAGCCACTTACGTTGAAGTGGTTATTTAAAAACAAGCATGATGAAGAGAACACGGTTATCCGAAATAAGACTCGTTTGGTCGTGAGAGGGTACTGCCAAGAGGAAGGAATAGATTTTGAAGAATCCTTCGCTCCGGTTGCTAGAATGGAAGCTATCCGGATATTTTTGGCATATGCTGCACATAAATCGTTCACGGTGTTTCAAATGGACGTGAAAACTGCATATTTGCATGGTACATTAAAAGAAGACGTGTACGTATGTCAACCTGAAGGTTTCATCGATGCTGACCATCCAAGCCATGTCTACAAGTTAAAGAAGGCATTATATGGGTTAAAGCAAGCACCAAGGGCATGGTACGATGAACTGTCAATGTTCCTCCTATAAAATCACTTCTTCAAAGGCACAATTGATCCAACATTGTTTATAAGGCGCTTTGACGACGACATCTTAGTGGTACAGGACTATGTTGATGATATTATCTTTGGTTCTACACACCCTAGGTATACCCAACTATTTTCTGACCTCATGAAAAGCAGCATCGAAATGTCGTTGATGGGGAAATGACATTTTTCCTTGGTTTACAAGTTAACCAATCCCCTGTGGGCATATTTATAAACCAGTCCAAATACGTGTTAGAAATCCTTAAAAAATATGGAATGGAATCTTGTGATCCCGTTGGTACTCCAATGGAGATCAAAGACAAGCTTGACCGTGATCAACATGGGTCTCCAGTCGATGCAATGAAAGGAAAAATAATCGCGTCTAGTGAATCTGAGAGTCAATCTGACTGCTCTAAAGGTGATAATGCATGTACTTCTAACCCTTAGGAACCGATCAGCAGAAGGTTTCCAAGTTCAATTTTCTCTATGACAGGTTGTCAAAATTGGCTTGATACTCTGCTAATTCCATTGCTTTTCAAGTATAAACCAAAGGACAAATAAAATCATGGAGACAATGAATGCGACAGTTGATAAGCCTTCTGCATTGGCTTGTAATCAAATGTCAAATTGAAACCAGATCTTCAAATAAAAGGAAAATGTACGTGTCAGTGCGTTTATCCTTAACAACAAAAAGAGAAATCTTTTCGGTCTTAAGCTAGTGTTAAAACATTCAAAGTTTGTTAGCTTAAGTCAATGGCTTATGTACACTTCAATGCATAACCCGAGCTTTAAATAAAAAAGGAGTGTACGCTTCAGTGCGCTTTACCTTCAAAAGAAGAGAAATCTTCTTGTTTTCAAAACCGTTGAACATAATTTTTCAAGAATTTTTCAAAATCTTTCAAAATTCTGTGTTCAACACTCCCTCCACATGTCGCTTTCAAAATTTGCATCATTCTTTATAAGTGGATCAAATTTTTGAGGGGGAGCTTTTGGAAAACCAATTTTTAATGCTTTTAGACACATTCTCTCATATCTTCTTTTGTGTGTCTAAAACATTACACAATTGTATATATTTATCAGAAAAGAAAATATAAAAATATAAAACCCATAAAAGCAAAATATAAAATTGAAAATTTTCAAAAATACCAAAAATAATCTTCTCCGACATGTGTCTCTACAATCGATAACATTTGCGCACCTAGAAATGTTGATTAATATTACCACGGGTGAATAAATGAAGTTCGAGCGAGAGTTTTAAATGCTTTCAAAATATGTCCTTTCATTTTTTCTCTACGACTTCTAAGTAAATGTCAGCTTAGGACTACGTCTTCAAAGAAAGGAAAATGTTCATTTATGTCCAATTATCCTCCACAACGGGAAGTTTATATCTTCTTGGTCTTGAGCAATGTCACATCAACATTCAAAGTTTTGAATGCTCAAGAGAAGCACTAAGAAAATGATAATTCATACGATTCATACAACATCATTTTCTTGTTGGGCACCATTTTTTAAGATATTTTCAAAAAGATAAATTTCAAATTCTTTCAAAATTGTGTGCTCAACAAGCTCTCACTCCAAGTTTTCACTCTATCCTTTCATTGAGGGAGAGTATAATAATTATTAGTTTCATTCTGCATGCACTCTTGTTCTCAAGACTTAGTTAGGCTCAGGTGAATTCTGGACATTAACTTGTTTTTAATTCACTAATTGTCAAAAAATTGTAAACATATATGCAATTTTTAAGGGGGAGAATAGTGAATAAAATGTGATCAATACGGATTAATAACGGATACGATCTTCAATCTATAAGTGCGTTCCCAATCCTCGCATGTGCCAAACTCATTCATAATATGGGGCATATGTTTAGGGGGAGCTTTTTGGTAATTCTAAAAACTCTCAATGTGTCTTAAATGATTTCTCAGATACGTTGATTGATTTTTATCAAATGGTTTTATGGATCCTCATGGCAATACCCTAAAGACCGACCAACTGTTATTTCTCAAGGAGTTATAAGGAGGTTAAGGTTAGGTTTACTCGTTCCATGATCCAGCCAGAACCGGAGGGATCTACCCCGGAACACTCCATTAGATAGAGTAGAAGTCCTAGGTATGATTGAAAAAAAAGGAGTAAAGTAAGAATAAGGGAATAGTACCGACTGAGATGGAGCTAGTACTGGAACATACCCAACAAGGCATTAGTCATGAAGTCTTGGTAAGCACTGAAGGGGTTGAAGAATGAAAAATAAATGTAAGGATAAAGGGTGTAAAGAAAGAAGCCCTCCATACAACTTTAGGCTGAAACCGGGTCAATACATAATCTATCGGTAATCACAAAGATGATTCTGATGATGAAGACTGACATCATGGACCCAGTGATGCAATGCACAACCTTCCCTTGCCACTCAGAATCTCTCAAAATATTTCGGTTTCATTTCTCACAGAGATCAACACGTTTCTATCGGCTTTCTCATTCCGAGATCGTTGATATTGAAAAGGTGGCAGTGTGCTCCAGCCTCCGTTTACCAAATAACAATTGTGCACTTATAGAGTCTAGAGCTAATGAGAGAGCTTCTATGAAGATCCTTCCCAAAAATATCTACTAAGTGGACAACAAATTCCAATATACAAAATGGTCGTACATCAATTATACAACATCTTGGTATCAAAGAGTCCGACTGACACGCATTATCCTGTGACATACTACTGCCGAATAAAAAACATAGACAGCTGAACGCTCTTAGTATTCCAGTGACGAAAGGAAAATACCTGCTTGATCAATCATCAAACAAGCTCTTGGTAGGTGCTTTCTGCGAGATTCTAATGAATCAAGCTTGTGTCAACTGGATATCGAAAATTCTCGGTCCAGAAATATTATTCAGAAATTGAACGACTCAATCATCATGAAAGTACTAACTTTATTTCAACTCTTAAACCGTGTTAGTCACCTGCTTTGAGAACGCTCCGTAAATAAGATAACAAGACAAGTACAAGTGAATCATCTACATGCAAATCGCCGTTAGAGGATCTACCACTTTTCAGAGCTTGGACAACCTGCAAGGAGATTTCTTTCTAATGAATCTACATGATCACAGGTATAGGATAGTCACAATAGAAACGGTCCTCACGAGAACCGAAACTTCTATACAAATGAATATGACTAAAACAGACCCATATTTCGTTCCCAGACCTTTGTTTAAAACACTATATACATACAAATTTTTAGGTATCTAAAGTGCAACCACATTGTTGCAACCTCATTCCATTTGTGTTCAAGATTCAAGACCTCATGTTCATGTTCCAAAAGAACCAATTCATAGAAAGCGCAAGTACAATGTTTCTAAGTCTCTTAATCCGCAATCTCAGAATGTACAAGCACTCACCGTCAAAAGAACATCACAATCGACCAAAGTATAGATAAAAAATGATTTTGTAGACAAGAAAAAACAGAACAAAAGAAAAAAAATAAAATAAAAATTATCAAAAAAAATATATATAAACTTCTAGTGTATTTCTAGTAATCATGCCAAAGAACATTTAAGTAAGGAAAATCGTTAACCCCCACCCCCCCCCCCACCCCCCCAAGTCTTTCAGATAATGAGCTTGAGGGTGGAACACAAGATCGCAAGGCAGCAAACGATTCAAGTAATAAAGATTTTTATGAGATCTCGAACAGTCAAGAACAAATCAAAGGCCATAGTCTCTCACGAATATATAGTCATCTTCTATTCAAAGTAAAATCAAGATATAAAAGGTCAAGAATAAATGATCACAAGCATCAGCAAAAGGAAATACAAAAGAATTCACTAAGACAACAAGTTCCAATAGACTACAAGAACGAGAACAAGAACAAAGTGAAAGCTAAATGCAATGACCACCCCTTAGGGGAGATTGTTAGAAACCAGTACTCTATGTGAATGATGGTCCATTAAGAATCTTCGAACCTTATCATTATGCGTCTAGTGTATGCCTCACGATTTAATAGAGGAAATTCCTAGAAACTAAACAGGCCTTTAGTTCCATACGGCTTTAAAGCCTGTTAGACTATCAACCCCGGCCTAGGAAGCCCCACTTAAACCCTAGGCAGGACCCATGTTTAGTTACATACATAAGACTCATCTCCATCCTTGTGGAGAACGGGTGTTTCTTCTCTTTCTTAATGTTCAAAGAAATGTCCATTTTGTCTTTTTTGCGTTTTTCTACACTCTCTCTTTAAACTTTCTCTCGCTAAACATCAAGTAAATTGTGGGTGTAGAATGTGAAGTGAAAAAGCCAACAATTGAGACAAGCCTCCAGTTTGACTTATATTTCCTGTAAGACTAGGCTCTAGCATAATCACTAGTAAAAAGCTTCCAAGGTCCAAATGTGAATATCCCTAGGATACGATGCTATAGTACATACCTCGGGTCCATGAACTCCAGACCTCACGAAATTCCTAGTTTAACCCCCGGAACCGAATGACAAATGGGCCATAGCGACACCAATACAGGGCATTCCACAGGCCCCAAAACGATACTGCTACGTTGGGCGAGGCCCAGTAACATGTGGGCATATCACACAAGACACAAGGACATTTTTAGGCCTCAGGGTCCAGCCAAGCGCAACACGGCCGCAAGCAGGTCATTTTCTATAACACACGTTACGAACTCAACAGTAATGTTGATGAGAGGGGCCCACCTAGTTATTACAATAAAGCGGCGTGGGGCCGTCTTAGGTTATTCGCCAATTAAAATGGGAACAAAGCTCATTAGGGTTTTAGGGGAGACTATTATTCAAAGGGGCACCTATGCTCTCATCCAAGGTATGCTCTCATAACCCTAACTTCTAACTCAAAAACCTCCTAAACTGATTACTACATCTCATACACAGCCCGAGATAATCGTGGGAGACAATCCCACACGTAAAAGCCTAACGGTGCTTTTGTTGTCTCTTAGTGCGCAGTCTCACCACATGCAGACATTCTCAATTTGAGATACAGTTTTTCACGAATTACGAAGAGGCACTTTTTGCGACTCAAGTTGACCAGATTCATTGTTCTGGGCGGGACAATTTCTTGT
The DNA here is from genome assembly GCA_026074375.1 of Tanacetum coccineum. Lineage (NCBI taxonomy): Eukaryota > Viridiplantae > Streptophyta > Magnoliopsida > Asterales > Asteraceae > Tanacetum > Tanacetum coccineum. Next base: position 8,505 of record BQNB010181337.1, read on the forward strand.
TTCTTCCACAATACGCATCCAGGAATATTTGCCGCGACTATTTGTAGTCTAGCATCCGCGGTCTTACCCAGCGCATACTAGACTGGGGGGACATGATGACGTATAGTCCAACCTCGGGCCATGGACCCGACCCGCGAATAGTACTTATACCCAGGCCCATGATGAATGGGCCATAGCGACATCAATACGGGCTTCCAAGGCCCAAATGGTACTGCCTATGGGGAAGCCCATGACGTATGGGCTATCGCGACGAGGATTTAGGCCCATGAGGTCCAACTAGCGCACACGTGCGCAGGTATCTATAACACCCGTTACGAACGAGTCATAATCATGAGGTGGGCCCACTAGTTACTAAATAACGGTGGGGCCTCCCGGGTACTAACCTAATTAATGGGACAAAGCCCATTAGGGTTTGGTGAGTATATAAAGAGCACCTCGGCTCTCATCTAAGGTATGCCCTCATAACCCTAACTTTCTACTAAAACCTAAACCGATTACTTACTCTCACGCCGGAGGATAATCGTGGGAGACAATCCCACGGTAAGCCTACCTAACGATGCTTTATTTCTTAGTGCGCAGGTCTCATACATCAAGACTCAATTGATACAGGAACCGGAGCCTAAACAGATCCGTATTACACCTAATCCGGATCAAATCAAGGATCGTCCAACTTTTGTATCAACAGATTGGCGCATCGTGGACCCTACACTAAGAACACTGCCAAAATCTAGAATGACAAAGCAAGGAAACTTTACCCAGCGGACTCCGCAGGCGAAGAAGCAGAGCGACCAAGCCTCTAGACAGGTCTCCAAGCAGGCCTCTGGAAGCACCAATACGCCATATGATCTGGTCTTCCCAGCGACGGGACCATCCCTGGGGACAACCCAGCCAACCGCCACAATCACAAGCACGGAAGATCTACAGCGTGCTGCTTTCACCACCCCTCCTCAAACGGCGCCAGGGACGAATAGCACCGAGCCGCCACCCCCACCCATTCGAAACAAGGGTCCCGAGTTAGGGGCTGACAACCTCACACTGGAAGGGGTCGCGACTGAACTGGCGCCGAGTGATTTCGTATCTCAGAACTACGAGACTTTGGTCGCCCTCATGCAAGAGGAAACAAAAAAGAGATCAAGCCAGAGCCTACAGGCCCGACTTAACTTTGGTCCGGAGGACGAAGTATCTCCACCGCGCCACCGAAAGGAAAGGCGCAGAGAGGATAACCGTCGACCTCCAGTATTTGGTAGAATCGGAAAGCAAGTTTCGGGCACTCAAACAGCTAACCTGCAGAACTCGGACACTCATGAAAACAATGACTGGCGCATCAGCGTCCATGATAGGCTGGGCAGTCGCGATGTCCACAGCAGGCTTGGACAAAGGCGCTCCTCGAGTGAAAGTCCTCCAAGTTCGGACTCCGAGGACAGTCGGCGCAAGCGCCGCAGAAGAGTAAGCTTGTCCTCAGAAGACACCTCGGACAACGAGGACGCAGAAACGGGACACTGGAAATCCAAGAACAGATATCGTGAAGACGAAGACATGTCTCTTCCATGGCGTCGCCAAAAGGTCGACGCCTTTACGCGGCGCATTAGTGATTTCTCGGAGGATAAGAGAAGGCGCATGCCCGCTAACGTGAAAACTTATGATGGGACAGGTGATCCTGATGACCATCTAAAAATCTTCGAATCGGCGGCCACCATTGAAAACTGGCCACAACCCGTGTGGTGCCACATGTTCAATTCCACGTTAGTAGGAAACGCGCGGAACTGGTTCAGCAAACTACCACGCAGAAGCATTGATGGTTTTGAAGAGTTGCGGAGGGCATTCCGCTTAAATTTTACTCAAAGGAAGAAGTGTGCCAAGAACCCTGTCGAGCTTGCCAGGGTGAAACAGCGCCAAGGGGAGTCTACAAGCGCCTACGTAGAACGCTATAAGGACGAATGCATACACGTCAAGGCGTGCCCCGAAATTCTCAAGATCTCAGGGTTTATGAATGGAATAAATAACCCAGAACTTATCAAAAGGTTGAATGATAGGGTTCCCCAAACCTTTGATGAGTTGATGAAACGCACAAGGTCCTTCATTCAAGGAGAAGCCGCCGCCGCGGACAGCAGAAAAGGTTACTCAAACAACAGGTCACAGGAACAGTCCAGGAGACAATCCAATGACCAGAGTAGCAGTCGCAACAACAGCTACCGCGGTCAGAGGGGCGGGCGGGGGAACGACAAGTACACCCCACTGACAATGACCCCAAAGGAGATACTCGCAACAGAAGGTGCAAACTTCCCAAG
>BQNB010181338.1:0-12599 GCA_026074375.1 Tanacetum coccineum
GAAGACCTAGAGGAATGCGGAGAAGATAAAGCAAACGCAATATTAGGGGTTATTCATGACAAATTAAACAATAATTGGTTTAATAATACAAGTGAAGATGAAGACGATTTGGAAGGAATACTAGATTATTTGAAACCAAGATCATATGACGGATTCATCAACTTGGATGACGAAGCTTATAACAAGAGAAGGTGCAGATTGTTAGGAATGACCTATGAGGAACCAACCCTGATTATAATCGAAAAAGCTAAAGTTACTCGATACACTGTTGGTCCAGGCGAGACCTACACAAAGGTAAAGTTATTAGGAGTTGAGAAAATACCAAGAACTAGGGGTAATATTGCTGCAATCAGAGCCTGATTAATGAAAAAAATGACCCAAGAAGGAAATGGCTAAGCAAAGACATAGTTTTCGTCTTTGAGTCTAACTTAAAGACTCGGTAATAAACAAAAGTACTTGTCGGGAGACAATTCGTCTTTCATATTCTGCATATTAGTTGGTTTTTATTGGTTTCTCACTTTATTTTACAGAATCTACCTATGAGGAAGTGGAATTCGAGGTCTTCTCGACTCGTTTTCATGTGGTGTTAAGGTTCTGTGTGGGCGTAACCACTTAGGTTATGCTGTAACAGATTTAATTACGGCGTCATGTCCGGCAATAGTTACGCCGTAACCTTTTTGTTCAAAATTTCAAATTTTTAAAACCATATGTTTACGGCGTAACCTATCCAATGGTTACGCTATAAAACCCTTTCTGAAAAACTTAAATAAGTTTGAAACCTTTTCAAAAACCGTGTATAAGTAAATGAACTTTGTGGGTATGTTCCCTTGAAACCCTCACGAGACTTCACTCGTCCACTTGGGACACCAAGTGGTTTAAAAGGCTTGTTGCATATGCTAAATGCAACCGTGATTCCTACGAAAGTGAGTTAGATTGTAGTGTATATTTATCCTTGAACGTTTAATGCTTGTTGTTGTCTAGTGATTTCAGAGGAAACGAGGTTGTTCTATAGACGCTTTGCAAGAAGTCATCTCTTACAGTTATCACTCAGGGAAGAAAGCAACACTCAGGGGAGTCTTTTGCTTTAATTCTACTCTTATTTCATTTCCTTAATGTACAATAGTGACATTGTACAATTCAAGTGGGGGGATAGGAGTAGAATTACCACGTGACCTATATTTGCCTTTGATTTTCTAGTTTTCTTTGAAAAATAGTGCCAATTTTAAAATTTTGACATGTTTTTCTTACTAAACTAGAGTAAATCTTTGCCGATGAACATTTACCCTTTAATTTAATTTGGTAAGGTTAAGCCTAATGATTCCTTTTTTCATCTATTATACAAAAATCCACCAAAAATATGAGTGTGTCGGTAGTATTGTAGACTTTAGAACTTGGCATGTACATCTTGTTAAGACCTAATTGGTTAGTGGAATAGATTGTTCATAAAGGCAACATCTTAGGAAATCACCCAAAAAGCCTATATGTGTGTGTGTTTATCGCTTTGTCACACTGACTTGTCGACCTCCCCGTGTAAAAGCCTAGTTGCGCTCACTACCAGTGCAAGATACCCCTAGATCACCTTGTCAAGCCAATCATGTTTAAACTCCATATGTTTTATTACACCATTTCGCCTTAGCCTACCCTGTAGTTTTTATTTTCTTTGTGTTGAAATCTCTAGCTATTGAAGTCCATGGTTCGGGAGAATGGGAACGAAAATTTTATGCATTCGTGGAAGACCAATAAGTTATGATCTATAAAGACCCCATATGTCATCACTTTCGACGTTGTTCATCTCAAGTGGGGGGATGTGCGTATAATATCAAATGCTACAGGGGCAATAATAAAAAGATATAAACTCCTGTAGCATTTGCATGTTTAAAAATAAGAAAAGAGGGTGCAACTAAAAAGCCACCCATGTGCTAAAAGACGTAAAGATAGTATAAATTAAGTTAAAAATAAAGAATGAAGCTAGTAGCCTATTATTACACCAAGCCATCTCAACAAGTATGAAGAATGGAGCTAGTAGCCCATTATTGAAGATCAGGTTTTTAAACCCAAACTCTTGGACCTTGGATGGACTGTAGCTAGTTATGACAGCCTTAGATTACTTTAGACTATTCGTGTCGTGTTTTTATCTTAAAAACCATTAAAAGTGTATACCATGTATATCCTAACCCTTTATATCACCTAATAAACTAAATGTCACCCATGTTGCCTTGGAGACTATTTAGACCCTAATTCTAGTTGGTGGAGACTTGTGTACTTTCCAAGCTTGTGATAGAACACATACTATGTCAGTGCAGTTGAGTGATCACCCAGAAATTGAACACTTAGATTAGTAATGAGAGTTAAGTGTTTTTATCCCCTTTTTGTGAGGTGTTCGACTCTGATGTTTTCTAGCATAAGTAACTTATAAATTCATTTCTTCAAGTCAAATTGGGGAAATCTTTTTATGAATTATTCTAAACGGTTCTACTTGAGGGCTAGTAGAAGTCAAGTGTGGGGATATTAGATAACATCAAATAGTTAATACATTTTAATATCAAAATCCCTTTAAAAATGCTTATAAACATGTTATAAATGACTAAAAATGTTACTTGATTGTTTATTATTAGTTTTCTGGGACCAAGTGAGCATTTTGGCAAACGACAAGGGATTTGGACATGAAATGCACTAAAGTGAAAAGTCCAAGGCAGTTTACGGCGTAAACACCCCTGAAGGATTACGTCGTAACATACACCAACAAAGAAATGAGTCATCACACCCTTTACGGCGTAAAGCCTCTCCTACTTTACGCCGCAACATTCAAATTTACAAAAGATGACTTATCTGAGTCAGCATTACGGTGTAACATAGGCGACAAGGTTACGCCATAACATCATTTTATGCCTAGAAGATTGGAAGCTTACGTAGCAAGATTATGGCGTAACGTCTCACAAGGGTTACGCCGTAAACATTTCGAAGCCTATAAATAGAGCCCTCCTCTGGCTCATTCAGCATCACTCACTTCCACCACTCTACACACAGTTCTAAGGGGTGAACCAGGCCCCTAAGGTTTGAAGTATTTCATCAGAAGGTCTAAGGGAGAAGTCACTTTACACAATTATTGTATTTAATCGTTCATTTCATTCTCTGTAAGAATTATGATGATTTAATCCATGTCTTTATTCATTAATTCTTGCATTGCTGTTACCATGAGCGGCTAAGCACTCCTAGTGCTGGCCTAACCATGTATTTACTATTGTGATGATTATGATTTCCTGTTCAATTATGGTTCTGTTAGATATCCTTATAGCCTTTCATTGTTAGTGATTGTTTTATAACAACCTATATGGACGAAAAGTGGCTTTGTCACTTCGTCAAATACCGTTTACACCACGGTTCCCGTTACTCAGGCTATAAATACATGTCTGTGTTTAGGTAGAATTGATTATCTCCTTACAGGTTTCGTAGTTGCCTAGCTGTTTTTTCAATTACCGGAGCGTCTCAAAGCAGAAAAAACTCAGTAAGAGTGAACCGGTAAGTTACTATCTTCCCGATTAAGCCGTCAATTCGTGTTCAGCTTTCCTATGTTCAGATACCCTTGTGAGGCTTCCCATGGACATAAGATTGAAAATATAATTTAGAAAATCAGTCGGTGTGTCAAATTGCAAACGGTTTTTATAACACACCAACAGTTTTATCTTTTTCAAATTCACCAATTCATAAGCTGGACCGAACCAATATCCCAGGTATAACAAGCTCGATACGTCATTTCGCAGCTTCTCACAAGTCACCTACCAAGAGCTTGTTTAATGTTGGCTCAAGCAGGATTTCCATCTTCACTAGTGAATACTTTAGTATCCTGGATGTTACTGGCAAATCCACAAGGTAATGTGTAGGACTCTTAATATTATATTTCTTGTATTTAACATTGTGTGAATTAGCATGCATAATTTTGGACAAGTGTCCCTTATGAGATTTATGGATTATCTCTTTTGGGCTCTGAAATCAATAGTGCACTTTGGTTTTAAGTGATTGGAGGACTGGAGCAGACTGTAAACTTTTCTTACAAACTAACTCGGAGTGAGAAGTTGTTAGAACTAGTGTTTTCTCCATGAGATTTTAAATAAATCTTTTGAGAGATTCTTAGTGGTTGGGAGGGTTGTGCCATTGCATCACTGGGTAGATGATGTCATGTCATACACAACATACGTCAAAAGCTAATTACATCTTTGGGATTCTGTACAAACAGATGTACTTGACCGGTTTCTGCTCTAAGTGTAAGGATGGCTTCTTTCTTTTAACCCTTTATCTTAAATTTTCTTTTTAGTTCTTCAACCCCTTCAGTGCTTACCGAGAATTATATAACTATAGTACCTTTGTGGGTTTGTTCAATAATAGCTCCATCCCAGTCTGGCACTTTTCTCTTTATTCTCACTTTTTACTCCTTTTTTCATACCTAAGGCACTTTACTACACTATCTTAGTGGAATATCCCGGGGGAAGTTTCATCCAGTTTTCTGGCTGGATCATGGGAATGAATCATAAACTTAAACCACTTATAACTCCATACAGTTATTTAAATGGTCGGGGTCCTTTGGTTTACATTCTACATTTCAGAACGATAACGTAACATTTGCTCCCCCTTCCTATGTGCATCGATTAATCCGAAAAGAGTTTAGCCATATATTTGGATAGCATATACTTGAGTTCTTTTAAAAATCACATTATTAGCCATAGATTTTAATATATTTTTCACCTCTTATCAAAACTATTAAAATCTCTTGATATTTTAGATATCAACTTGATTCAAATTTATACTTTCCGGGGAAAAAATGTCCACATTATAACAGCCTGTTTTAAGGAATATTTATAATGCTACCTCTTAAATCTATGAGGGTATTATATGGTGTTTGGTATGATAATTTGAATTAAAAAATTGAATTTACTAAGGAAATTCTTGGAAAATTCATAATCAAACACTATATATGCCTAATTTTAAGGTCTCTACACTTATTTTATATACTTATTCTACAAGATTATTATTACGAGAAGAAATTGACCTGTTATTAGTTGAGGACAAAATATGACAAAGTCATTTTCATCCTTTCTAGCTAGCCCTGAAGATCATTCCTGTATACCCTTCCACCAACAAAATTTCTCTAGTTCGCGCTTCAAACCTCTTTGATAAAGCTACTTGTTATATCCGGTGAACCATAACCGATCCCTCTTCTTGTCTAAGTTAATTCCTTTCCTCATTGGCAGGATATTACATCTTATTCCCTGAGCAATTATCATTTAGTGCTGACTTAAACTTCATGAGCATGACATCTTCGATTTTAAGAAGTTCATTAGCTCGCATCAATCATTTTTTATTCATCTTAGGTCCTTTTATATCACTCTTTTTGGTCTAATTATGCATGTGTACCTTGGGCTTGTATGAGATTTGAACTGAATGTGTCTGGGCATGGTAAAGTGTTGTGTTCTTTTTCGTAACATTTGAAACCTTGTTGAAGATCTTCCACGTGACGTTGCAAAGGACAATCCGTTTTTGTACATATGTTAATGCCACATTCAAATCATACCATTCATCGATTATGAGATTGGTCAGCTTTTGTTGAACGAGTAGTAGTAACATGTCCTCAATGTCTTGTAGACATAGTCTTTTGAAATCACCTTCTTTAAACGTATAGCTTCTGATCCTCTCGACGAACTTCAATCTCTTCCAAGTGACCGTAGTCATACTTCTTTATAATCTTAAGTCTGGTTACCGCAATATTTCTTTTTTTGGAGTAGACATCTTTAGACGAAGTCATGTTGCTACGCTACCATAGAATCTTTTGGCGTTTTGGACCCAGTAGTATACTGTTAATAATTGTGACCAAGTAAGCATGTTGATCCTATTTCACCTACATGGGACTCCACAAGTTATTTACCACGTCTTCGATCCATTTGAGATCATAAGTAGAAGTTTTTGTCTTGGTTACAGAAGTTGAGTATCGTCTACTTGAATCTCCGCCACTTCTGAATATTCCATGTATTTGTTTATCAAAAGTTATACTGTGGGTTATACATTTTGGGGTCCTTGATGATATTGTATTAACGGGAACGAAGAGGCTTTCTGATATCGAACGGATACGGTTTGTTTTTGGGTTTATGCCAGTCAAGTCGTTTAGTTGTTTCTTTGGAACATTCTTCAAGATGGTACTCTAATTCTGTAATACTCTTGCAAGTTCCTTTAAGCAGGTTGAATGCCAGTCTAACCAGAATTTTTTAAGTTAGATTTGGAATTTTAAGCCGATTCATGACAAATGCAGAGAAATCAAATGAAGTATCATTGAGCTCATTAAATGAAGTGGGAGGTTCTTCAGCATGTGCAACTTGACTAATCTAGGTCTGAGGAGGTCGAAAGTCAACTTGTTGTCTCTTACTCCAATAAGGATCAGGAGTTGGAGGTCGCTCAGGTTTGCTCTTGAAATCCAGTCGGATTTGGGTAACTCCTTGTCAGCGGGGTTTGTTTCAGCCATTTGTCTCCCGTGACGAGCTCTTGATTGGTTGCATGTTTGAGTCTTTTACAGTAGGGACTTTGGCTCCTCTGCATGGGCAGGACTTGCCGGGGGAAGACCTTATGGTTGAGATTATGAGGCATCTTTAAAGGTACTTGAAGATTTCTTTTCCTTTGACTGTGAATCTCTGGAGGACTCAGCATCTTTACTCGATTTCCTTCTTTTCTTCCCTTGGTCTGATCCAGCGGAGGGTCTCGATCTTTGTCACTTTCATCTCAAGTCCTCTTCAATGAAAAGACTTCACCATATGAATCAAAGAGATCTTTGTCAGTGTTATATGACTCGACTAGTACATCATAAAGATTCTTTTTGTAGTCAGCTGTTTCAATGACTTGGTTCTTCTCATCTTGTTCTAATCTTATCTTGTAAGTTTAACACTCTGGAGGTGATGTCGGACCGCCTCTATGTAGATCTGTCGGTTTGTAAAGGAAGTCCTTGTCCAAGACGCAGCTTTACTGATTTTGTAACATTTTTCTTATTACAGGTTGCAAAATCGGATACTGCTCTTGAGGAATGGAATCTGAGGAAGTTGATGTGTTGACTTCCTTCCTTAATAAAGATTTCTTTTTTGACCATGCAACGAGTTCTTATGTAAGCTTTTTCATCATTGAGCTTTTGTCGTGTGATGTCTAAATTATATGCTAGATATGGACTTGTTACGCTTCTCAAAGTTTGTTATACCATGTAAGATCTAACCTATAGCAAGATTGGAGGAGGAGAGGAGCTTGAGCTATCTGGTCAACTTGCTTTATCTTTGACACATATTTTTCAGGTTGAATTGAGACCTCTTTTCTTTGAAATTTGAAATAATTAAGCGAAATTAGAAGAAGTGTAGGAAGTAGTATTTGAAGTTGTGTTGGTTGTGGCTTTTCTTATTGTTAGAAGATTGAAGAAAGAAGGGGGTGGGAGGACCAATGGTTTAGTGAAACTGGTGATGTGATTTTAGAAATTGCTTTTGCCTGTTGAGCTATGTGGTGTCCATCAAAGAAGCAATCTCAGTCGTCAGCTGGAGATGATATTATTCAAGGGGGGGGGTTTTTTAAGGGAGTTTGTGGTAAAGTCGGATGAGACAGAAGAGCTTTGTGTTGGACCTCCAGTATTCTGTGTGTCAAGTACAGGTGTAAGTGTCACATAAGCATCTTCCTCTTCTTGCTCAAATCCTGACTGTTGAGAAGCATTTTTGTTGTTTTGAATGGGCACCTTGCATCAGATTGGGCATTTTTAGTGATCTTGATTTCCAAAATTTTCATTCACGTCAATTATTTAGCTACTTAGTATCCTCATCATCATCTTCTTCTTCGTTCATTGATTCTTATATCAAGCAATCTTTTATTCAATTTCTTTATCTGAGAATTTCATCCTTATTTCTTCTTCTTCTTAGTTATGTTCTTCTTTTAGTTTTAATGGGATCAAGGAATCTATCTCTATAAGTTTCTGTCCTTTTGTTAATCAATCTCATCATTAGCATCACTATCATTCATGAATGTCATCCTACGTCTTCATCCTCTTCATCACTATCTCCCCAAGATTCTTTCTTACTTTCAGATTCGTATGTAGGTACATCGAGAACCCTTGGTATAGTACTAGTTCCTTCATCTGTACCAGAAGTATTTTGTTGTTGATCACAGGAAACTTTGACTTGAGTGTGCAACTCCATCACCTGTGCATTGACTATGTAAAAGGTGGTGAAAAGTACTTCTTGCTTATTTGGTAGCCATGCTTTTTGTTGTTCGCTTTAGTTAATGCAACCTCAGATAAGACAGCTAATCCTTTGGCTTTTGTCTTCTTTGCAGGTTGCTTCTTCTTGTCAGACTTAGCCACCTTAGCTTTTGACTTGAGTCTGGTACGTTTAGTAGCTTGAATAGGCTTCTGCTTTGGTGATGTGTCAGGATCAGCTTTCTTTCGAACGTACTTTGGTTTTGGTGTTTTCTCTCCAGAAGCAAAAGCATAGTATGTCTTGTATGCATTGGATTCTAACATTACTTGGATTGTTAGATCCTTGGGAGATGAATTGGTACCATATACTTATGTTTCTTTCATGTTTGGAATACATTTACTTAGTAGTAAACATGGTGTCATCTCGTGCAATGTGCAAAAACATCTTGTTCTTCGAAATAGACAGATCTATTTGACATGAAGTATCAATGATGTTCTTTAGGGAATCTGGGTTAAGACATTCTGTTGGTCTTTCTTGCATCTTTGTTTTCAACTTGGAACAGTAAGTATATTTCTTCCCAGCGTAGAATAACAACACATAATGACGTTTCTTCTTATGAAACATGACCCAGAGAATTTTGAGCACGGGACAGCGGAATCTTGTCCATTCCAGTGTCTTTGCCACTTAAGAACTTGTTGATGACGGTAGAAAATGCTCTCCATGGTTGATGCAAGTAGTCAACATTCACATCAGTGAGATAAGTGATGTCTCCAGTGTGTCCCAGATCTCTGATGAAAGAGAGAATGTTATGTTCTAGTGGGAGGTCTTCAAACTTTTGGATCCTGCGATTTTTAGGCCAAAATGGGAATGAAATCTATCGGATAACATATAACATAAGAGGAGAGACTTTCTTCTTGTTCTATCTATGAATCTGAGGTTATTATGACTTATGAAAACGGAATTGTAGCCCAAATTTCTTGCATATAAATTAGAAGGAACATGCTAGTGATCAGGAATGCACGGTCGATGGGAGTGAGAAGCCAAGAGCATCACAGCCTCTTAAAATGTTGCTCTTTTGGTTTTGATGTCTGTCTGAGTTGATGTTGCATTTCCCGAACTCAATTACGGTCCTGAGCACGGGCTAAAAAGGAGTATCATCAAGGGATTTTTCTTTTTTGAGCTTGAGTGGTATTTATGTTTCTGCTAAGATTTAACCAATACAGTTTATATATATAGCCAATTTTATATATAAAACACTATAAGGCCCTTTGATTATTGAATACTTTTTAAGCTTGTGTTAATGTAGTGATAATTCATTCTAAGATTTAGGCTCCCTTAAGGAATTTAGCATTATTGAATAAAGATTAATCATCCGGAAGGGAAACTTAAAATTTAGGCTTAACGGTGAAAGGCATTAAGGGACAACTGGAATTAGTGTTTTTGAGGGATCCTATTCACAACTAAATTTGTTAAGAATAAGGTAACCTAAAGACTGTTCAGATATCCCTTGTTGACATCTTGATATATAGCTACTTAACTGTTCAGATTGCAATAATTAATCAAATTTAATTAGCTACCTAACTTTTAGTTGAAAAAATTGCCCTTCAGAAAATTCAATCTTTAAATATTCCTTACAATCTATTCGTTAAGTGAATCCTTTGGAGGAATTGAATAATAGCCTCCTATGTAGGCGTTGATAACTCGCCCTCATATAAGGATTGATAAATCTCATCCTAATATAGAATTGTTAAATATCGCCTGTGAAGCAAGTTTGTTAACTCTCTCCTAAAGATGTTGTTAATTCGCCTCCTTTAAGATGTTGTTATATAGCTCCTAGGGCTTGTTGTTAACTCGCCATTGTGAAGGGGGTTGTTAACTCGCATAGTGTAGGTGTTGTTAACTCACCTTTGATGGGAGTTGTTAACTCTCCTTTCTGAGAGGCGTTGTTTTAAATCGCCTTACCAGGGCAGTTGTTTGATAACTCCCCTTCAAAAGCAACATTGACACAAACATGATTTTTACACATCAAGTCTTGATCAAATAGCATGCTTATTAGATGTATGACACATAGGATCAAATATAACAACAAATTAGCCACAAAATCATCAAGAAGAATGATTCAATACACGAGCACAATTTATTCCATTTATTCCACTAATTCAAGAAATAACAAACAAGGAATGCCTTTTAAGGCTCAAACACATTCAAGGAAGTAAATACATATGTTTTAGCATAAATCCCACAAACAAATTACACTAAATCCTAAAAACCCACATTTTTGCAAGCATATGAATCATACAAGAAACTACATGAGTTGGATGCCTAATCACAAAACCTGTAATCCAAGTGTTCTACATCCTAAGCCAACCAAAAACCCCTCACTCAATTTGGGGTTTTTTATCCAGTTTTGATTTTACATTTTTTTTTTTTTTTTTTTTTTTTTTGATGAGCCCTTTAATTCGTTTTTTTAGGTTTTCGAGATCAATCTATGTTTTTTAAATTAATTCGTTTGAGAGGACGTGTTGTTAAGTGTGAAAAGAAAAATTTTTTGTTATACTTTTGTTTGAAAACGACTGTAAATGTATGTAACATAGAGTTGGCGATTTCGAGTTTGGAAGTTGGGAGGGAAAAATTAGATTTATATAGTGTGTGTTAGTTTGTGTGCTGAAAAAGACGGGGAGGGTGAGTGTTGTTAAAAAAACTAGTTTACATTTTTCACCATTTACCCCTCAAGTTCAATATCCTTAGCATTTTTTATATAAAGTTTTTTTCAGTCAAGTATAGTTTAACAAAGGGCTACATAATAGTTCCCTAAGGTTTTATACTAGGCTACCTAGAAACTTATATTTGCATATATACATCCCTTAATGGCATAAAACTTATAAACAGTTAAGGCTAATAAGCTAAAAACTTAATTAAAACTACCCTTTTATTGTTAAAACCGTTATTGTTTTTTTTAAAATAACTTTTCCTTTTTCACAAATCCTGATTTTATGAGAAAAAAGATATTTGACATTTTCTCCCCTCAAACATATGACCCTGTTTTCTATTTAAAGTGTTTTGTAGTGCTTGTTTGATGTGGTCAAATGTCTTGATAAAATATTTTTGGATGAAGTATCGTTTAATTTTGCAAAAACAAACACCATGAGAAAAATAAGATTTCTCTTATTTTTGACACTAAGCGCCATGTCACTGTACACACATAAGCGCACTGACACGTACACTTATGGAATATAGGAAGCACGGGTTGTGATGCAAAGTAATCACAAGCCTTTGAATGAATATGAAGTAATTCATTCCCGAGAAAAATAAATTTCCCGTTGTGAGGTCAAGTTTTCTTTTTGAAATACTTGCCTTTAAGATGATGACCGGGTTGCTATCCGAAATAATAGCAAGCCATATGACATGTTTTCTATTCGAACTTTATTTACAGCTTTGTGCCATTATTGAATGACATTTCTGAAGCCGTAAATATTATCGATGCTAGAAAGCATGTCATAAAAACATATTTTTGCATTTTTTATAATTTTTTGATTTTTTATTTCTTTTTTGAAATTTTTTATAAAAATGAAAAATCTTTTTGGATTTTTTATGTTTTCATATATACATATATACAGGATATGAGTTACCACCATCACTCGTCCGTTTCCTCTGCCAGACGTTTCAACGTTTCCGGAGACATGCTTCTCATACCTAGCTTTTCGATCAAGAAGTTAAATCTATCTCGTGGCAAGGGTTTGGTGAAGATGTCAGCCAGTTGGTATTCAGTCCGGACAAAGTATAGCTCCACGATTCCATTCTCCACTTGCTCCTTTATAAAATGGTAGCGAACATCGATGTGCTTGGCTCGTGAGTGTTGAACATTGTTGCAGCATAAAGCAATCGCACTCTTGTTGTCGCAGTACAGAGGAATCTTATTGAATTGAAAACCATAATCTGTTAGCTGTGAACGCATCCATAGGATTTGATCACAACACCCAGATAAGGCAATATATTCAGCCTTTGTACTCGAGATGGCAGTGCACTTTTACTTCTTGGACGACTAGCTAACAAGTTTGTCACTTAAGAACTGAGTGCATCCTGATGTACTACGTCTAGTGTCCTGACACCCCGCGTGGTCTGCATCTGCATATACTGTTAGAGACATACCGGTATCCTTCGAGTACCAGAGACCCATGTTAATGGTTCCCTTAAGGTATCGAAAGATCCGTTTCACCGCTTGTAAGTGCTTTTCGGTAGGCTTTGCCTGATACCGAGCACATAAGCAGACTGCATAGATAAGGCCAGGTCTACTGGATGTAAGATACATAAGGGATCCAATCATGCCATGGTAAAGTGTAGCATCAACTTGTTTCCCCTGTAGATCTTCATACAGTTTACTTTTTTCTACCAAGG
>BQNB010181340.1:0-12599 GCA_026074375.1 Tanacetum coccineum
GGAGAATTATCACGAGCAAAACATCAGGGAGTTTCCGTTTTAATTCTATTTTCCTTTATTATTTCATTGTTTTATCTATACAATGAGGACGTTGTCTAATTTAAGTGGGGGGATAAAGAATTAGAATGTACTTGTCTTCTTTTATACAAAATAACATGCAATGTGCTTAAAAATGGCCAAATTTTAAAAAGGGGCAATTACATCTATATCCTTACTAAAGTTCAATATTACATCAATGTCCTTCTCACTTTTGCAATTACGTTAATATCCTTCCGAAACTTTGGTAATTACATCAATATCCTTCTCACCTTTGTAATTACGTCAATATCCTTCTCAAACTTTTGAATTCACATGTATATCCAAAAATTAACATGTTCTTTCATCTCTCGAGGCCAAAAAGTATATATAAAAAATATAATTATGATCAATATAGGAGATAGACAAAAGATACATAATAGTTTCAAAACATAAAATAATTATAATTATGATTTAATTTATTTTTGAATATATATGAGAAGTTAAAAGTTTGTAAAAGATATTGATGTAATTACAAAAGTTGGGAAAGAGCATTGATGTAATTACAAAATTGAAAAAGATATTTATGTAATATTAATTTTCAAGAAGGATATACTTGTAATTCATTAGATCATTTGCAATGTTTTATACAAAATTGCTTTAAATTTGTCCACATATATCTTATGAGACTTTATGATGAAAAGAGGGGAGAACTAATCATGAAAAAATGATGATATGAGTTAATCTCACTGAGGCGGACTATAATGAATGATAATTTATAAATATTGTGTGTTTGTGGTGTAAGATTACGAAGAATTAATATGTCATATTATTATATGCAAATTTAAAAAGTTATTAATTTTAAATATAAACATTTAAAATTCCTTATATTAGTTAAAGTTAATTGCAAAAATCGTATTTATGGTTTGGCCAAATTACATGTTTCGTCCGTGTAGTTCGAAAAGTGCAAGTAACTTCCCTGTAAGGAAACCTTAGGTCCATTTTAGTCTTTGGTCAAATTGAAATGACTAATATACCCGTGGTCAAACTGAAAATTTAAGAAGGAAACTGAAGGGTATTTTAGTTCTTTCAGTTTGAGCAAGGACTGAAACAGACCTAAGGTTTCCCCACATGGAGGTTGCTTGCACTTTCCGAACCATACGAACGAAACTTGCAATTTGACCAAACTGTTAATACAAATAATGTCTAAAAACGTTATTTATATTTTTCGACCTCTCTACGTTTTGATTATGACAAAATATAAAAACGTTTTACGATAAAAATAAACGTATATAAATTATTAGTCGTAAATTTCCATTTTGATGTAAATCACTTAAGGTATGTACAAACAATTCATTAAACTTGTTTAGTGATCAAAGATATACCTTCTTGTCTTAAATTTTATATTTTTACAAATGTAACAAAACCTTTTTACAAAAATAAATTAGACAAAATATTTTTATAATTAAAAGAAATGTTTTATGTAAATATATAATTTGAAATATGATTTCCCCCCCTAAAAGGATCCCACCTTTACCAGAAAAATATTTTCCACTAAAAGACAAGAAAATGAGCGTCTACCTAGGACGACCCCCAAATAGGTAGGACGATCCTCAATATATCTGAGAACTTCCCATATTTAAGGGACCGTCCACAGCTAGGACGCTCTTCTCTCTTGCCTATAAATACTGAACTGTTCTCAGCTATTTTTCAACCTTTTGCACACATTTTTCTCTTCTCTACATCTCTTTAAATTTTTGATCATAAACTTGTTTAATCTTGTTTAACAAGTGATTCATTCTTTCTTTCCTCAAGTGTAAGAGAAGAACACTCGTATTCGTCAAGAAATGAAGTGCTGTAGTTTAGTTTGTCTATACGTAACCTTTGTTACGATCTTCTTCTAGATTCAATCTCTTTATTTTCATTCTTGTGTAGTTGTGTAGATCCGAATAGTGTATAAGTCCGGAAGTATTGTATATGTGTCGGTTAGTATTTTAGTCCTTAAAATACACTTGTGAAGTAGTAGATTGGTTCTAGCTAAGATTAAGACTCGACATCTAGCTTAGTGTCGGAAATTGGTATAAGCGACGTGTGACGGTTTTCTCCGCCTGAAGAGAGCTTGTTGACATAGTGAAATCTCGAGTCGGATACTCAGGGAGTGGAGTGGGGCGAAGAAGAGCTTCGTAGCCGAACCACTATAACTCTCGGTGTTGTGGTTTGATTGTTCAATCTCTTTACTCTTATCTTGTCTTTTATATTTCGTAGCTATTTTTTATATTGTGTTTGTATTATTTATAATTATATATTGTTCATATATATTGTTGATTGATGTCACATAAAAAAGAATCTAGAATTTTTATAAGCAAACTTTAATAACGTAAATTAACGGTGAAACTATTCAACCCCTCCTCTTCTAGTTTCCACAATTGGTATCAGGAGCCAGGTCAGCCAAGATTTTAAAAATATACTATATTTTAAAGCTTGAATCAATTAATGAATTTCAACAAATATCTAGAAGGGAAATCTATGCAAAGACCACCAATTTTTGAAAGCGACGGTTTTATTTATTGGAAAAATAGATTCGAAACTTATGTGAAATTAAAAGATCTCGATCTTTGGCATGTTATTACTGAGGGTGATTTTTCACCTATCTAAAATAATCCAAAAACCAAACAAGATGAGGTTGTCCCTTTTGAAAAACAAAATGATGATCTTAAAAAGAGACTTGCAAAAAATAACGAAGCTAAAATGATTATTTATAATGCATTGCCTAGAAAAGAATACGAAAGAATTTTTATGTGTAATACGGCAAAATAAATTTGAAAAACTTTTTTAATCACCCATCAAGGTAATAGTCAAGTCAAAGACAACAAGATCGACCTTTTGGTGCAACAATATAAACAATTCATCATTTTCGAAGACGAATCTATAGATATTGCTTTTGCTAGGTTTAATACTATTATTACTAGTTTAAAAGTGATTGATGAAGGTTGTTTTAGCAAGAACTACGTTAGAAAATTTCTCAGGGCTCTACATTATAAATGGAGAGCAAATGTCACGAAGATCGAAGAGTCAAAAGACTTCACGTCACTATCACTTGATGAACTCATCAAGAACCTAAATGTTTACGAATTGATCATCAAGAAAGATTTTGAAATGGTCAAAGGTAAACGAGAAAGGAGATATCTTGCCTAAAAGGTTTAAAAGGAATCTAGTGATGAAGAAAGTTTGACTTCCGGAAGTGAAGACGAAGAATACGCCATGACTGTTAGAGACTTCAAGAAGTTCTTCAAGAGAAGAGGTAGGTTCGTAAGACAAACACAGAATGACAAAAAGACATTCCAAAGAAGCCGGGACGACAAGAACGGCAAAAGTGATAGGAAAACTCCTAATTTATTCATGGGCATAGTGGGTTATCGCTACTTAGGCAAACTCCTAATTTATTTAAATGTGTACTTGCGTCCAAATATAAAACAATGCATGTTTCTCACCCCAAAAGTTGTAAATCACTGTAATTGTATTAAATGGAGCTATGAACTCACCTTAGTGAATGAATTGATTATATAAATCAAATGAGTGAATCGTCACGTAAAATTCGAATGCAACCTAATTAATTATAGGTCGTATGAGTATAATGTATTTGAAATAAATACAACAATATAGATTATAGAGTTATATCACCACCTAATAGTTTTTTGTTTAAATTACAAATGTCGAAACAATATTTAAGTCACGCTTGATATTTAATATTCAAGTATATGTGTCCTTTAAAAATATTATTTTTGTCCAATAATTGATTATTTGTTAATAACACTTGATTTAATATTTTTATTGTTTATATAATGTTGTTATATAAATGGTTTAATCATTTTATAAAAATAATATTTATAAAGTTAAAAACATGTATAAATATTATATAAGTAATGCTACATTATTTTGTAAGATTTTTATTAAAACGAACCAACATTATTCATGTCAGGAAAATAGTGCACAAGAGTAAAATAGTGCATAAAATATTTGTAAAATCATATATTTCTTGTTTTAACTCCGTTTTACACGTTTTTTATACACACGGTTTCGTATTGAGAAAATCTATCAAATATTATATTTATAATATTTATAAAAATCTGTACGTGAATAGTAACAGTAAATTGTTATTTATAAAATTACTTTTTATAAACTTAATTATCGATATCTTGTAAAAATCATAACTCATTCGTTATAGCTCTGTTTTTCAAGTTCTTTATATCTATGAAATCATGTCGAGATAATCTATCAAAATAAATTGTCCACAAATTTTATAAAAATCTATACCGAAACAAATTATTCAAACTGTTTTTATATAAAAGTATTTTTATATATTTAATTATCAAAATCTTGTAAAATTCTTATCTTCTTCGTTATAGCTCTGTTTTCGAGTTTCTTATATGCACGGAATCCTCATAAAATGTACTATTTGAATCTCAGGTCTATATATTTTATAAAATTTCGAATTCTAACAGTATATATAAACTGTTTGTATATATACATATATATATATATATATATATATTATATATATATATATTATATATATATATATATATATATATATATATATATATATATATATATATATATATATATATATATTGATTTTATAAATTCTAACATGATATAAATATTATAAGTCCTTAAATTTGTCCAATACACCATCTTGTGTATAATTAAAGTCCTCTACATTATAGTCCTCCAATTCGTCTTTCATTTCATAGGTAAATATCAAGAACATAAAAGAAATAAACCATAATTTCATGTAAACTAATTATAACAAGAAATAAACTACAACTAGTTTTATAATTTAACCAGTACTTGTAATATGTCAAGTTAAGTGTTTTTCATGGATCTATAATATTTGTAACATCATTTTACCATATGAACATATATTTACTTGATTGTGTGTAACTTGATTTTATTTTATAAACTTTATAAAATAAATAACTAGTGGTGATTTAACAATATAACAAATATATATGTATGCATAAAAATAATTGAAATGAAGGTATGAGCTGTGATTATAAACCTTGTGTTAATGATGAATATGATGAACACACTAATCCTATAAAACCCCAACTTAATGTGTTTAAACCCTTGCTTCTAAAGCCTTGAAAACCCTAATTTCCTTTTTTAGAAAGCCCTTGATTTTACTTGCACCTTTACTTGTAAACACCTTAAACTTAACCCTTAATAACCCTTGTGTACTTGTAATCTTTGTAAAATAAAAACTATGAATTATTTTGTATATGATTTTTGAGTTAGGGGATTTTGTATAAAATGGAGAGGATTTTTGTCATTTTTGCTAGTTGATATTATAAGAAGTGTGTGAAGTCTTGGAATAGAAACCTATTTATAGCATAAATATATTGTAAAACCACTAAATAAAACCATGGTATTCTACTTGGAATGACTAGTTATGTAAGAGCCCATGGGGGGATGGTTTTGTGTAAGAAATGTATGGAGTTGTAAAGGAAGTTTTTGAAAGGTGTAAGAATGGTTGCTTGTATAGGTAATTAAGCACATGTATGATTCTAGAAGGAAATCAAGATATTATCTTTGTGTTTACACTTGTATATCTGGCCACCTATATACATATATAAGAAATTGTGTAATTTTTAAGTATTGGGTATAATTGTGAGTATTTGATTGAGTATAGATAGGTAGAATGGTTTACTTGTATGCAAAAAGATTCCAAAATATGAAACGTAAACATTTTACGTAACGTATAAAAATAATATAACGCTTGCTTGATGTGAACTTTTATTTGTTTGATGTCCGTTTACGCTGAATGTTGATTTTTAGTTTACACGATTTAACTAAACGATTAAAATTAAAAGTAAATGCGTAAAACCCTAAAAATAAATAATGGCAAGATTGAAGTCGTAAAATGACCTAAAATAACAGATTGTTATAGTCTTCCCCTGTTAAAAGAGCTTTGTCCTCAAAGCTTTAAGACGTGGCATTGGATGAAGATGCGTAATTGGTGAAGAGGTGCATATACTTCTTTTTGAATTGATCTTCACGTTCATATGTGAACTCAAAACCTCGTCTCGAGTTCCATCGAACTTTAATAATGAGGATACGACTTTGCTTTAACCGCTTGACTTCACGATCCATAATGTCTATGGGTTCTTCCATATAGTGGAGCTTATCATCAATATGGATTTCATCCAATAGAATCACAAGTGATTCATCAGACAAGCACTTCTTCAAATTAGATACGTGGAAAGTGCTATAAACCCTGCTTAATTATTGAGGAAGTTCGAGTTTGTAAGCAACGATTTCCACTTTCGCTAACACCTTGAAAGGTCCAATGTATCTCGGGTTTAACTTCCCCCGTTTACCAAAACGGATAACCCCTTTCCAAGGCAAAACTTTTAACATAACTCTATCTCCAACTTGAAATTCCAAAGGCTTACGCCTCACATCGGCGTAACTCTTCTGTCGATCACGAGCAACTTGAATTCTGCTTTTAATTTGATCGATTTTCTCGGTGGCTTCGTAAATGATTTCTGGACCAGTGAGCTGAACATCTCCTACCTCGACCCGCCAAACAGGTGAATGACATTTCGGCCATAAAGTGCCTCAAATGGTGCGGCCTTGATGCTTGCATGGTAACTGTTGTTGTATGGGAACTCAATCAGTGGTAAGTGTCTATCCCAACCATTCCTAAAATTTATCACGCAGGCGCGTAGCATATCTTCAAGAGTTTGGATGGTCCTTTCGCTTTGCCCACCAGTCTGCGGATGGTAAGCAGTAATCATATCCAATTGAGTACCCAAAGCCTTCTGGAATGACCTCCAGAAATTTAACATAAATCTACTGTCACGGTCACAAAAGATTGAGACTGGTATTCCATGTCTCGTGATCATTTCTTTCATATACAATCTTGTCAATCTCTCTATTGAATCGGTTTATTTCATTGGCATAAAGTGAGCAGATTTTGTAAGACGATCAACAATCACCCAAATGGTATCATAACCACTTGACGTCCTAGGGAGCTTGGTGATAAAATCCATAGTGATATTGTCCCACTCCCACTAAGGTATCTCAGGTTGCACCAACAAACCAGATGGTTTCGGGTGTTCAACTTTGATATTTAAACATGTCAAACACTTACTAAGATAGGTGGCAATATCAGCTTTCATGTAGGGCCATCAATATAGTTTCTTCATGTCTTGGTACATCTTGTCGGAACCCGAATGAACAAAATATTTTGACTTGTGGGACTCATGCATAACCAGTCCTTAGATCACCAAAGCATGGCAACCAACTCATGTTCTTCAAACACAATGTTCCGTCAGCACGCGGTTCCAACTTCTCTTTTCTGATCATACCACCTACATCTTTAGCCTTGAAATTTTTTGGTTTCCTTGCCTCAGTCTGAGCGTTCAAAATTTTCTTAGGGAGATCCAAACTAATAGTCATAACTAAGGCTCAAACCCGCAATGGCTTAATTTGTTCTTTTCTTCTTAAAGCGTCAGCCACTACATTTGCTTTTCTCGGGTGATAACGAATTTTGCAATCGTAATCATTGAGCAATTCCAACCAACGACATTGCCTCATGTTCAACTTATTCTGATCAAGGATGTGTTGTAAGCTTTTGTAATCAGTGAACATGGTACACTTTGTTCCATACAGATAGTGTCTCCAAATCTTTAGAGCGAATACTACTGCTCCTAATTCCAAATCATGAGTCGTGTAATTTTTTTCATGAATCTTCAATTGACGTGATGCATAAGAAATCATCTTCTCGTTCTGCATCAACACAACACCTAATCCTTTATGCGAAGTATCACAATAAACTATAAAGTTCTCAACTCTTTCCGGTAAAGCCAAGATAGGTGCACTACACAGTTTCTGCTTCAATAACTGAAAAGCGGCTTCTGCTTTTTCACCTAATCAAACTTGACATTCTTATGGGTTAGCTTAGTCATTGATTTGGTGATATTTTAAAATCCTTCCATGAATCTTTGATAGTAACCGGCAAGACCTAAAAATTGATGAATCTTCGTTGGAGTCTTAGGAGATGCCCAATCTTTAATTGACTCGATCTTGGTGGGATCCACGTGAATGTCTTGTCTGTCAATCACGTGACTGAGGAACTGTACTTTGGGGATCCAAAATTCACACTTAGAGAATTTAGCATACAACTCTTCTTTCTTAAGCAACTCTAAGATTAACTTAAGATGATCTTCATGCTCTTGCTTGCTCTTTGAGTAGATCAGAATATTGTCAATAAAGACAATCACAAACTTGTCTAAGTATGGCTTGCACACCCGATTCATAGGGTCCATAAATACTGCCGGTGCGTTTGTCAAACCAAAAGGCATAACTTAAAATTCGTAATGACCATAACGAGTCCTGAATACGGTCTTCGGGGTATCTTCTTTACGAACCCTCAACTGATGATAACTCGATCTCAGGTCGATCTTTGAGTAGACACTCGAACCTTGAAGTTGATCAAATAAATCGTCAATTCTTGGAAGCGGGTAACGGTTCTTCACAGTTAGCTTTTTTAATTGTCGGTAATCAATGCACATTCGGAATGATCCATACTTCTCCTTGACAAACAAGACCGGAGCTCCCCAAAGCGAGGAACTGGGACTTATAAAGCCTTTTTTGAAAAGTTCCTGTAGTTGATCCGACAATTCTTTCATCTCGAACGGAGCTAATCGATAAGGCGCCCGTGCTACAGGTGCAGTACCAGGTATCAAATCAATTTGAAATTCCACTTGTCGGGTTGGTGGAATTCAGGAAATACTTCAGGAAAGTCTCGAACAATTGGCACGTCTTCAAGTTGCTTCTCCTCCGACTTGTCTTCAGCCTTCTTTATGGTAACATGTGCCAAAACGACATCGCATCCTTTCAACAAGTACTTTTGGGTTTCGATGCACGAGATGATGTTTAATCGAGACTCGTGTCTATTGTTGCTTCCGTCACCATGAACAATTAAGATTTATTCCTAAAGGGGATACGAACGATCTTCTCATCACAGACGATTACGACATGATACTTTGTTAACCAATCCATGCCAATTATGACATCAAAACTACCAAGTTCTACGGGCATTAAGTCGATGTTGAATGGATGATTTAAGAAGTTTAAAGTGCAACCCCGTATGATAGTATTAACTCCAATTATTTTTCCGTAGGCTAGTTCGACATCATAATCATGGTCTAGTGTAGTTGGGACGATATCAATTAGGGAACTAAATACAGTAGACACAAAACTCCTATCGGCACCAATATCAAATAGGATAGAAGCATAGCGATTGTTTAGGAGGAACGTACCTGTGATGACATTTAAGTCTGGGATTTTCCCTGCATAAGCCCTTGATATTGCTCCACTGTTCCCAACTTGGTTTCCACGGTTCTTGTTTTTCAACTTAGGACAATCCTTCTTGTAATTCCCTTGAACTCTACACTGCAAGTAACAACCCTCTAAATCACCCAGGGGGCTCTCTGATTATTAGCAGCAGCAACTAAACCTCTACAGTCACGGGCCAGATGGCCAACTTTCTTATAGTTGTTGCACCTAGGAGCACACTGCCCATTGTGATGGTAGTTTCATTTTGTGCACAGAGGTAGAGATCCACGATACTCTTTCTTCTCACTAGGCCCAGTAGTGTAGGCCCTTGCTACATTTTGCCTTTTGTAAGGATGTTGTTTAGTCTGATTATTCCTTGAGTTGTCATCAAGCTTTCTTTTAATCTCGGCTTAACGGTTAGCAAAAGTACGGATCTTTTGATCCATCAGTTCAATAGTAAACTCAATTGCATCTTGTATTATCTTTGGCTTAGATGCCATCACACTGCCTTGGATCATGTCAGGAAGTCCACCGACATACTTCTTAACCTCATCAGATTCCTCGGGAAACATTCTCCCACATATCAGTGCCAACCCTTGAAAACGTTGGGTATAACTTACAACATCAGTACCCTTGACCTTCAGATTCCATATTGTAATTTCTAACTTCTTGATCTCGCTTCTTGGGCAATACTTGGTGGTCATCATCTTCTTCAGTGTTTTCCATGGCATTCCGTTTGAATCATCATGACCAACAGTTTTGACGTGGGAATTCTACCACGTCAGACCACTGCCATGAAGAGTGCAAGTAGCAAACTTGATCTGGCACGTGACGATGCAGTTGCTAATGTGGAATACATACTCCATCTTCTCAAACCACTGATTCAAACCAATGACTCCTTCAGTAGGTGCAAAGAACTATAGGTGCACTCACGAGTAGTAGGCACATGTCTACTTCCGCCACTTCCTGAATCATGGTTGTCATCACCATTTCTACTGTTTCTGTTTGCTTCATGTTCTGCCAATGCATCAGCAACTCCTTGGGCTATCAATTGTATAATAGCCGCATCAGTCATAGGGGTGGTGGTTTTCTTTGGCGGTATTTTCTTCAAAATCACAAGAAAATATAATACACGTTAGATTTCATACAATCTTAAATGCGACATGACATATGCAGAATAAATAAAATGAGATCACAATACACAATGAGATATTCAACCGAAGTGAGATCAACAATGACATAAATAAATCGACATTCATACATAACAATATCGATGATCATACATGATAGTTTTTGTTTACAAAATGACCAGTACAGATGGGATACAAAATGAAAATACGGTCCTAAAGCCAGGCTAGCTAGGAGTTACCCATAATACTTAGCAGGCTATACAAAATAGCTAAATGATGAAACAAGATCCCTACAGCCTACTAGCTGGGAGTTACCCATAAAACTTAGCAGGCTATACAGGATAGCTAACAATGATACAATACTAACAACTACTTCCGGTGTCCTCCAAATCATCTGGGCGTGCTCGGTCTCTAGCCTCTAATGCATGAATGCGTCTAAAATCACTAGTCACCATATCATCTGCTTGCTGTCTCTGCCACTCCATCATGTCGTGCTGAGTCTGTAGTGTCCTAACCCGAGCCTCCAGTGTCCTGATACTAGCCTCCAGAGCTGTGCTCCTATCCTCTGAACGGGACCATGCATGTCAGGAAATAACATCCTCTCGCTCATAAAAAGAAGCCATGGAGCGAAAGTATCGCCTCTCTCTCGTCAGTAAGGAGATCTGAGCTCTCAATAAAGCTCGGTCGTCTTGTGCGTCCTCATCACGCATATGTAGCTAATGAGCATCCTGCCTCTGAGGGGTAGCAAGATCTGTCACCTTCTCATTGACCTCCTCCACGGCGGTCATCGCGCTACTCTCAGAAGCTCAGATACTATCATCCATGGTATCAACAAATCCGTAGTTAACCCTACAAGCTAAAGTATGTCCTGTCTGCCTAGCGCCAACAGCTGTTGAGCTCTCACTGACCTCAAACATAGAAGCGAGAGCAGTGAGACATAACCTCTTCTGAAATGGCATATCCGTCTTGGGAATATCACTCCTATGATTAGCAGATGGTAACAACAAAGGTGGTGATGGTACAGGTGGTGGTGATGTAGCTCTTGACTGAATCATGGCTGCTCTGTAGCCCAATGGTGTATCAGCATTGGTAGGGCTAGTATGGGTAGGTAGTGATGGTAGTAGTAAGGGTGGAGATAATACAGGTAGTGGTAGAGATGGTATCTGTGGGAGTGGAGATGACCAAGGTGATAATGGATATGGTAGTGGTGATGAAGGTGTAGGTGCAGAAGCATACTCAAAAATGAGTTCCTCAGTAGATGTTGCCATAGGTAGCTGGAGTCTGAAAGTCTTCTGTGCCCTACGAAGACGTGTCTGAGAAAAAAGGACCTTAGTCCGAGGTGATTTGGGTGGTGGTGGTGGTTTAGCTGCAGTAGAGTCGGCTGGAGCTAGATGCTCGTCCTCCTTATTCTTATCCTCCTTGGAGGCCTCCTCCTCCTCACTATCCTCGGAGGATTCCTCCTCCTCTTCCTCATCATCATTTCCTCCATCAATAGGATAATCAGCAGGATCCTCCTCCAGGTCCTCCTCTGAAGGATCAGAGTCAGCAATATAGCCCGGTGATAGGGCGGTGGGTGAAGCATCAACAGGTAAAGGCTGGTCCTCAATCGGTATCTCACGTAGTCAGGTGATGGTGGGTGCTCAGGACTAGGCACATAGTTCGGTGATGGTGGTGCCTGCTCTAGAGACTCCGGTGCAGTCTCTGGTGACTGTGGCTCAGCATTAGATACCCACTGAAATCTCCATGGCTTAGAATCAAAATATACATACGTGTAGGTGACCGTCGATGATGACATGACTGCTGTAACAATAAAATTAACTTATATAAGTATAATATATAAGACATGTATAGTAATATACGTAATATAATATAAGTACATATATAAATTATGTAAGCAGTCAATGTAAAAAAATAGTGTATGTATGCCTATGAAAAACTTTTGTATGATGCAATGTTTGGGAAAACGGTTATAGTCCAAGTAAAACATTTAACATGATTCTCTATAACCTGGCTTTGATACCAATCTGTAACACCCCTAAATTGGGTCGCATCGGAATAAGGGTTCGGGAGCGTTACTTCATAATACAACAACACAATATGTGAGAACGA
>BQNB010181341.1:0-12599 GCA_026074375.1 Tanacetum coccineum
TCTTGACGAACAAGACCGGAGCTCCCCAGGGTGAAGAGCTAGGCCTTATAAATCCTTTTTCAGATAGTTCTTGAAGTTGTTCCGCCAGTTCCTTCATCTTGGATGGTGCCAACCGATAAGGCACCCGTGCTACAGGTGCAACACTTGGTACCAAATCAATTTGGAACTCTACTTGTCGAGCTGGTGGAATACCCAGCAAGTCTTCAGAAAAAACTTTAGGAAATTCTCTGCCGACTTGTCTTTGTCTTTCTTCGTGGTATGTGTGCCAAAAAGACATCACATCCCTTTAACAAATACTCTTGTGCTTTAGTGCATGAAATGATATTTAGTCAGGATTCTTCCCTTTGGTTGTTTCCATTGCCTTGAAAAATCAACATCTCTCTTCCGAACGGAACACGTACAATCTTCTCATCACAAATGATCACACCATGATACTTTGTTAACCAGTCCATCCCAATAATGACGTCAAAACTACTGAGTGGGACCGGCATCAAGTCGATGTTGAAAGGATGGTTCATGAAGTTTAGAGTGCAACCATGAATTATGGTGTTAACTCCTATGATTTTCCCATCGGCTAATTCTACGTCATAATGACTTTCTAACGTAGTAGGGGTAATGTTAATCAAGGCACTAAAGGTATTAGATACAAAGCTCCTATCCGCACCAGTATCAAACAAAATTATAGCATAACGGTTGTTGAGGAGAAACGTACCCGTGATGACGTTAGAGTCCGGGCTAGCATCTCTTCCTCCCAAAGCATAAGCTCTTCCTTGAGCTATGCCATTCCCGTTGCTATTCGTACGGTTCTTCAATTTTGGGCAATTCTTCTTGATGTGACCGGTGTTACCACATTCATAGCATGCTCCTGCCTTTTGATTCTTGTTGTTGTTGTTGTTGGTATTGACCCGACAATCATTGGTAGCATGACCATACCTCTTGCAGTTTCCACATTTGGGTGTACATTGCCCGGTGTAGAGGTAATTGCACTTGGTGCACAGAGGTAGAGTTCCAGTATAAGCCTTCTTTTCACCAGGGCCAGCAGTGTGTGCCCTAGCTACATTTTGCCTCTTGTGGGGTTGTTGATTGTTTTTTGATGAATCATCAGCCTTCCTTTTGTTGTCATTCTGCCTTTCCACATAAGTGCGTAGTTTCTGATCCATCAAGTAGTTGGCCAACTCGATAGCCTCATCAAGAGTTTTGGGTCTTGCAGACATGACATTCCCATGAATGTTATCAGGAATTCCACTAATGTACTTGTTAACCTTTTCGGTCTCATTAGTAAGAAATTTGGTGCACATCAAGGCTAGTTCTTGGAAACGCTGAGTATAGGCTGCAACATCGTTTCCCCCGACCCTAAGATTCCACAGTTCAATTTCAAGTTTCTTGATTTTACCTTTTGGACAGTATTTGTCCATCAACTTCTTCTTGAGAGTTCCCCAAGTCATAGTATAGGCAGCATCATGACCTAAGGTTCTCACATGACCATTCCACCAGGTTAGTGCAACACCTAGCAAAGTGCAGGTAGCGAACTTCACTTGATTGTCAATGGCACAACTGTTAATGTGAAATACTGATTCCATCTTTTTGAGCCATTGAGGCAAGCCAACAACGCCTTCAGTTCCCTTGAAGTTCAAGGGTTGGCATTTCATGAAATCAGTGTAGGAACAGACACGTGCAGGTTGTCAGTGTAGGAACAGTCACGCTGCTAGGTTTGAAACAGGCCTTCTGAGTTTTCCCTCCACCTGAATTTTGGCAGATTCATCAGTTGAGTTGTGGGTTAGAGTTTCTTTAGAAGTTGCATGAATCGATAATAGGCATTTGATTAGTTCTGGTAGTCATGGCGTTGTTTGTCGCCTTGTCTTGTTACATGCAATGATTCTATTATCACAAGTATACAATGTCTAGCAGATGCATATTCTCAGATGTCGTTTCAAATCCTCTGAGGTATGAGCTTAAATAATAACTACACATAGAACAAAACAATGGAGATTATAATAATTAATTAAAAAATGATGTCACTCTTAACATAAAAATCCAACAATTAGACATAACATATAACATAATGATCGATTCTTACTTCATTTGTTTTTTGAATAACAAATTCGACCCCACTACCATGATTATAGTAAGAAGTTGAAAATCGGTCCTAGAGGCTATTAGTGGGTGTTACCTAGTAAAACTTAATAGACATACAAGATTAGCTAGAAATGTATTGTCATTAAACTAACAGCTACTATGTCGGTGTTGTCCTCCACCATATCTAATCTATGATACTACTCTAAGTACATGGCATACGCATCTCTGTTGATTGCATCATCCTCAGCTTTGGAGATTGGACATCCATACGGACTCTATAGTGAGTCTTCCTGTGTCTCAAGTCGCGCCATAATGCTCCTGTGCGGAGCCTCGGACTAAGGTTAGTGGCTACCTCCATGAAACTCTGTCTCGTGTCAAAGCATTCCTCTGGACTTCATCTACATCAAAGCTCAAGTTATGTTATGCATGTTCAATAGAGCGTCATGTTAGTGTTGTTATAGAAAATCATCACTCTTTGCCTGCAAGACAACTGTGCCTGGTTAGCTGACCATCAATGTGGATAGTCCTCCATATGAGAAGTCCGTCTTCCTATGCTCAGAGATAGAAGCCTGTAAGCTTAAATAACCAAAATCCTCTGCTCTGTCCTAGCAATTTTATCAATAGGTCTGAGCATCATGACCAGGTATACGATCGTACCCTGTCCTCCTCAACAATATCACATAATTCATACTGTATCACTGAGGTGCTCTAGCATTTTTAGAAGCAACCAGATAATAGTACTTTTGCCTACAATCACACCCGGGTGGGTGATAGCAGGTAAGTACAATTCTCCTCTGAGGTGGACATGTCCTCCTCAAGGATGTCATTCTCTAATAACGGTTCATTGTCTGCCATTTGACCTATGTTGCTATGGTCATGGACAGGGCTGGTGGGTGGTGGTAGAAATAGGGAGGTGATCCAGCAGCAACTAATACATCAATCTTTGCCTGGGTAAAAGCGGCCATTGGGCGTCTGAGGTCTGATAGATATCCTCCACTCAACGTGTGTCCTAGGTAGTGGTGGTGGTGTGATTAGTAGTCTTATCCTCCCTCTGAACGGGTTCAGTATATAGGGAACCCAGAGAAATAGGGTCCTCATCCTTAGTATCCTATTCCCATCCAAGGCTCTTCTCTAATTGGGTATCCCTCCTACGAGATCTAAATCGTCATCTGGGGCTCTGCTCTCATTGGAATCATCTCTTAGGGATCCTCTTCATCATCATCCTCGCCATACCTCAAGGATCATCAGGGATAATCAATAGGATATACCTCTTCAGTTTTCCTCCTCATATATGTAATCTGAGTCAGGAATGTATCCCAGGTGATATTCCTCAGAAAGTCTTGATGAAGCTCAGATCTCTGCATAAGGCTGAATCCTCGGAACTCTAAATCGTCATCATTGATAGGTCATGGTATCTAGGTAGATTCTGGATCCGAATGTATATGGTACATGCTCGTAATAACTCCATGGGATCAGGTACAATAGGCAAACTCTGAGATTGGTGACATTGGGTGTGCAGGCCCTTGATTGGGCATACCTCCTCGTATGGGGTCCTCATTCTTCAGAAGTTCGCCAGCAAATCACAAGTAAGAATACCCTATGGGATAGTCCATTCAAATCAGAAGGAATATGGACGTATAGGTTTGATCGTTATAGACGATGCGTAGTTGTTGATGGGACATGGTAATCTGTACACTAATAATTTAATACTTGATATTAAGTCTATATAATTAGTCCAACAGTAATATACGTAATGTAATATTAAACATGTATATAAAACCTAGTAGCACTTAGTATAATTATATATATCATGCTTAATTGATGATCATCGTACATGTAAGCAATGTATATTAGATGCAAATTATTGACAACACTACCCAGTTTGGGCATGCAAGGTCCCCCTTTTGAAACTGTTTTGTAATCACGCGTACGCAATGTGTGAAAAAAAACGGTTTTGACCAAGTAAAAAATTTGACCTTGGTTCTCTTAAACTGGCTCTGATACCAATTGTTTAAACACCCCCAAAATGATGGTAGCAGCGGAATATGATGTTTCCCAAAAAAGAGAGAAAAAAAAAAAAAAAAAAAAAAAAAAAAAAAAAAAAAAATAAAAACACCCAAATAAAAAATAAAAAAAGGGTATTTCTTCAATAGATTAATAGCACAGATTGAGAACGACCTCTAAAAAAGAGTCGTTTGATAAACTGATACATTGGTATTTTCTTAAGTGTTTGTTAACAAAAAAGCCCACACGGCTTAAATTGTTTACTTGATAATGTATAGATTTTACAAACCAGATCAACATCATTATCACAAAATCGTTAACTGCATGCAATTCTTTGTATTGATATGAATTCAAAGTCGGACACATCCCAATGTACCCAGAGGACCTTGCACCTTATTGACATGAGAAATCATGTTAAACTGGATCAAGTAATGTTGGTGAATTTATAAGTTTATAAATTTAATGAAGCGGGAGGATAGCAAGATTATCCCTATCGTAATAAAGTACACGAATCCAATATCTCACAAATGTATTACCGATGATGCTTATAAGCGCATGACACCGATAGCTAAACAAATGTATTGTATATCAATACATATAATGAATGTGATGCTCATAATGTTGTATGATCGTTTAACCCGTAACCCATTTATGATCCCGAAATGTTCTACATTCGTCGTTTCACGTCCAAACGGTAAACTAGCAAGACGATACGCGTGCCATACGATATCGGGGAAATGTTAATTCCCAAATAGAACTATCATAGTCATTCTATCTTCGCTCATTCATAATGCATATTAACAAGTACATATTAATTAACAGTTTCATGATGATGGGAATAGCTGGGTGATAGATAATTAGGCAAACTTGTTAATTTTTGATGATTTAAGTACTTGGCATCCATTTTGTAAAACAAACATGATCTCATCCCCGAGATTTGATAAATGGTTAAAAAGAGTAAGATGAGGACTATAAACTCACATCAAGTAATGATAACGGAATAGCAAGGCAGTGGCACGAAAAACGATGCAAAAGACTTTATCCGCATATAACCATCTCGGTAAATACTTAATATTAATTAACTAAATGGGAATATATATAAACTAACTTACTTGCAATCTACGTCTCTTTGTGATGTGCTTAGAGTCCAATTACATTAGGATGTTTTGAAAAGAATTCTCATGTTTATTAATTGGTCAACTTTTTTGGGTCAACGTGGTCATAAAAGATAGTATGAAGTTTACGACTTCAGACTTTTAGGATGGATACTGGCGTGCACAAAATATACTCTAAAATGTTTAGCTTTAGCGTCAGCCCTTGATTTTGGTATCTAAGATGGCAATCTCAAATTTTTAGACGAAAAATGTAAGTTTAAGACAAATATAAAATTAAGTGGAATTTTACTAAGTTTTAATTATTGGACGACTATGGTGTTTTATAAGGTATAACTTCTATGGATTTCGTTAACGCTTATCGGTAATGAAAACCTAAAACACATTTGATCGCGGTCAGGTCGAATCTATAATCTTTCGTTGTTTTAAAGTTTGTGTACCTACGTGGTCGTTTTTAAATGGTTTAAAAATAGAGACTAAAGGTATGCGTGTTATGCCTCCGCGTTACAAGTTTTCCAGTACTTAGAAAAATAACAGGCGGTTATTCATTATCAAGCATGTGTCTGGACTGCCAGAGGTCAGTGTTTTGGTCTCAATTTGTGACTTCGTTACTCAACGCTAGGACGAAACAATGGTATTCGTTTTGTATACTAGGTCAGTTGACTTCATTTCGCCTTTTAGAGGTTTAGTTGTGTTCTGTAGGTTCGTTTAGATCTGGGTAATAAAAGTGAGCTGAAAGGTGGGCTAACAGACAAACAGATTGCGACAATTGCGTGTTCCACAGGTGCTAGATACCAATTTCGACACCTATGATGAAGACAACCAGTTGCTTTTGCGAATTGCGTGGGCTCGTTTTCTAAACGAAAAGTGGATGGTTTTTCTTCCAAAATTAAAAGAGGAGAAAATATAGGCTGTAAATATCTTTAATTGGTTGGTTTATAACAGATAGCTAGGTGTGTCGCGTATAATTTTGAGCGAAAATTCTGCTTGCTAGGGTGGGTTTAAAATAGTGGGAAAAAGTGGCACTCACGTTTTTTCGGCTCTTACTTGCAGCTGACCTCTAACTTCTTCATCTCTTGACATAAATATTGCGAATTCAAACGGGCCTAAAATACTCCATTACATGTCCTATTTACAGGGAAATGAATAAAGTTCACTTTATGCAGACAATGTTAGTGGGTGAAATAATGCACTACTACACCTAGATTGGGTGGGCTAATTCTGAGTTGTTTTACTTAAACCAATACATATGCGTTTTTTTGTTGTTGTTAACAATCGAAGTTTAAGATACAATTGGTTGTAACACTCTAGACCCGATTACCCTCCGCATAACCATAAGATCACAGTTGCATTAGTCCCCACTTCGCAACGTTTAAGGGGGTTTCACTCGTTACTTCGTATTACATTAGAAGTAATAAAGGTTAGTGTTGTTTTTAAAGATTTTCAGCACACAATATATAACTTTATAGTCATATATAAGTGCCACTAAGACATATAAGTTTCTAACGTTATGTGAGGATTTCTCGCTTTGCTCACAATTCCAAGGATTGAACTGTGGAGGTTTTGGCCCAAAGACGAGTGGATGAATGCATGCTGCTTTTACCCCTTACGTTATACACGAGCCAAACACCCCTACCCACTATGATCTTTACTAACTGATTTGCCAACCCATTGATCATGAAACTACCCCTTCTTGCCTGGCCTTAACTAAGGACACGACACCATCTATGGAATACGAAACACCCAAAGAAACTAGTTTGGGTTTCTTGGAGGCTTCTTTTGTGTGTATGATAGAAAGTGGGAGGTATGTGAGGGTTGTGTGTGTCAAAATATCACGAAGATGTAGAGAAACAAGGGAAACCAAAGTGAAAAGAGTATGATGATATGGGATTGTGTTGTTTTCTCTGTGTTTGCAAAAAGAATGCAAGTCTTCTTTTACTCACAAATTAATGCATGCATAGTTCGTTTCCTCTTAAAGTATGTTTATAATGTAACAATCTTAGGCAATAACAGGATTTTTGTGGGCAGATACTTGGTCAAGTTACATGATTAAAAGTTGTGTAGTGTTTGTGGGATGAACGAGATAATGGCTTTGTGAGTAGCAGAAGAAACTCAGGAAAAGGTGGCAGCTAGACGTTATCACGTGAGGTTGTGGGGTTAGTCACATAGGAGGCGTCATTAGAGCTGTGCTATTTGTTGGGGTAAAAGATTGTTATACTAGGGATGGATTTGTGTTGGATGTCTTTATCTTATTTTTCAACCGTTTAATGATTTGTGAAAGATTGGATTCGGTATGATGGTATCATGACTTCTTTTCTTATAGAAAAACCTTTGATTAGGAGAGCAAAATTTGATTTTTGGTTAGGCTTCATGTTTAGGAATTTGATTTTTGTTGTATTTGAAGACCAGGGTAAATGAAGAATACAATGTTTGGTTTTTGTTTACTTATTAGAAGTACACACTTATTTATGGTGAGTGAATAGCACATATTCGCTTATGGATAGCTAAGTCATAACGGAAATGAATACTAAAATCTTTAGTTAAAACGAAGCTCTATTCCCGTTATTAAGAAGTCCTAGGTTAAATTTCACTTATTAGGGTTTAACTAGTCGATTTTAAAATATGAGTAAACACGTAAAAATGTTATAAATAGCAAGAAAATAGAACTATTGAAATCGTAATATGACCTAAAAAACACGGGGTGTTATAACATGTTAGGGCAACAATAGAAGATATTAGTCAGTCTTGTACTAGTGCAACAAATGAAAATAGATTTGATATAATGTTGTTGTTGACATAGCATGATTCTAGTATACTTGTTAAGGATTCTGTTTGTGACTCTGTTACACTTAGGTCTATGCCTCAAAATGATTCTAGTACACTTGCTAAGGATTCTGTCTATGACTCTGTTAGACCTAGGTGTATGCCTCATGGTATGTTAACCCCTCATACTAATGAGTCTCTAATCACATATACTGAGTTGAGTTGTGTACAAGGACTCGACACACAAGACCATGTTCTTCCAACAATATAGTCATAATTTAGTGCCATAAACCTGAGTTTTATCTCAGTGGAACCAGCTGCTAATCAGGTGATAGCTAACATTAAGAGGCAATTATCATTTGATGAAATGGAATTGGATGGAAAGGCAGGCTTTAGTGATGTAGCAGGTAATGGTATAGACAGTTCTGGGTTAAGTCATAATGAGTCTTTTGGAGTTGATGACATGGACTTAAATGTAAACTTAACTTTTGACCTAAATGTATCCTAAAGTGAAACAAAAGAAGAGGTTCTCATGTTTGAGGTTCCCATGTCTAAGGTTCCTAATGACCATGTGGTCAATGAATCAGACACACATGTTGATGTAGAACCAGCAGTTGATGTTGGTAGAACTAAGGAACACGTTGTTTAACAGGTTAGTTTTGATGAAGTTATAGACAGTAGTGTTGAGGAAGATGTTGTACATGGTAGTGGTGAGGAAGATGTTGAACATGGCAATGTTCAGGAAGCTGTTAAATAGAATAGTGGTGACCAAGTCGACTATGATGTTGACAAGGTCGATAGTACATATGAAACTCAGTATCATGGTGAGTCTAGTGAAGATGCAGGTACAAATGGTGATGATGAAGAAGATGATGATTTTTGGTGGATGAAGAAAATGAAATAGTAGAGCCTGATGTTGATGTGCATTTGTTTGGTATTAGCGAGGATGTTCCTTTTGACAATATTGGTGTAACTAGTCTAGTCCTAGAGGATGTTTTAGTAAGAGAGGATGTAGATGTGGTGAATCCAGATGGTTTTGATAATGACATCAGTTATGACAATGAAACAAGTACTTACAGGATGCGAAGGTTGTTAGCCCAAATATTATGTCGTACAAGAAATCTCGGTCATTTATTCAGGAAATCATGGTCATTTAATATTTCACGTTGTGATAGGCTAGTTAGGGAAATGGGCTCTTTTATTTAATCTAATTGTGTACAAATTCGGAGACTAAGCCCAAGTCAACCCGAGCCCGACCCGTGTTACTAACCTAGGCATCCTATATTGTGCTAGGTAGTATAAATACCCCCTCTCCACACATGGAAAGGGGTTGGTTGTTCTTGTTTATTCACATAGCAATCCAAATACTCTTTTTTCCTCTATTTATTTCTCATCTCATTCCTAGTTTCTTCCTTCTTTAATCCTTATTTCTTATGTGAATCGAATATGGTGAAGTAGTATACGGGATCCTACATGTGGTATCACTCGCCTCGGGTGGGTTTAGTAATAGTTGTGGTGCTGAGAGCTTTTATTCGGCTTATTTTGGTCTTATATTACTTTCGGCTTATTTCTTTCTTAGTTGCTTATTAGAGCACAAATCTTAAACCTTTTTCATTCGAAAACATAACTAGCTTATTTTCATAACTAGTTCATGACTTGTATTGGGTTGTAACACCCTTTTAAAGCTTATTACAGCTTATTGAGTCGTGGCTCATTTTGCATTCTTTAGGTTTAAACTTATGCTTAAAACGAAAAAGACTAAACTCTCATTATTAAAACAATTAGAAGATTATTAGTGTTAGTTTTTTGTAGCTTATTTACTCTTTATAATAGCTTATTTTAGAGCTTATTGGGGGCTTTTTTTGGCTTTCTCTGGTAAACACGATTTGAACAAAACAAAAGCACAAAAGGTACAAAAATAGTACTAAGGCGATTTGAGTGTTTCCAGCAATTTGAGTTCCTCCATAAGGCGGTTTGTTTAGGTTTTTACGTGGTTTAATAAGCTCTTCTAGGTGGTTTGACCTAGGTTTTCAAGCGGTTTGGTTGCTTGAATCACAAGGCAGTCTGACTTAGGTTTTCAAGCGGTTTGATTGTTAACCAAGCGGTTTGACAGTTTGAATCTCGCGATTTGAATTCAAGTTTGTAGGCAATTTTACATTAGGGTTTATGTTAGCCTTAAAATATGAAGACTTATACATAATTACATTAGTTTACATATAGTCGGATACACAAGGACTAATAATGTCATTAGATGATAGTTAGCCATATCTAGGACTATATATACCCTCCTATACTTCCATAGGAGGGTGAGGAAATCATTTGTAACATAGAAGTGTGTGTGTTTTCCTCCTTTTCTCTAGAAAACACACACATCTTCCTATCTCTTTCTCTCTCTAAATAATATGGCAAAATACTTATTCTTTCCTCCCCGACCTTCGGATCGTGTTTTGTTAGTGAATATTTAATGTTAACAATTGGTATCAAGATCCTAAGAGTGACTGTGTAAGTGTTGTGTGTGTTTATCTTGTAAAAAACTAGCAAAATTTGTGTCTTTAATGCTCTTATACACGAAAAAAGTGTTACATTTTTGGTGTTAAAAATGTTAAAGTTTGTGTTTTTATGTTAGATATAGCTTAGATATAGTGAGTTTTGCAAAAAAAAATCAAGAAAAAACGTTAAAAATTGTGGTTTTTAGGTGTTTTTTAGTGTTTTGGTTCGTGTATGCTTTTTGGAAAAAGTGAGGTTTGATCAAAAAGCATAATCTGAGGTTTGATCCAAACTGAGGTTTGTCTTGAAAATTCTGAGGTTTGTCCTAAAAATTCTGAGGTTTGTCCTGAAAATTCTGAGGTTTGACCTGAAAAATCTAAGGTTTGATCAAAAAGCATAATCTGAGGTTTGATCGAAAGTAAGGTTTGATCCAAGGTGAGGTTTGATCAAAAAGCATAATCTGAGGTTTGATCAAAAAGCATAAACTAAGATTTGATCAAAAAGCATAATTTGAGGTTTGATCAAAAAGCGCAATTTGACTGATGATCCAACATTTGATCCAAACACCTTTTCGACTTAAAAACCAATAACAAACACTTAATTATTAACAAAAACCCAATCAAGAACACCTAAAAAACATTTCAAATACACAACTCACATTAATCATTAAAACGTTCCTAGAATATCATTTCACATCACTTTTGCAATGTCGAATCAACAAGACATTTATGCTGTCAGAGCAGAACGACTTGCAAAAACACATGATCCTTTGGCATTAATGGCAAACACTCAGACTCTGTTTCACCCAGATCAACCATCACACATTACATACATGCAACATCCACAACCCAACAACAACTATGTCCAACAACCTCTATTCAACACGAACTACATGCAACAACCAATGCAAAATACCAAAGATATCTCAGATCCCACAACTGCAATTGACATGGCACTTGTACTCATGGCCAAGGCATTTAAGCTAAACAACACCACACCAACAAAAAACAGCCAAAGAAGTTCATTAAACCCTCACAGTAGGTAGACTGCACAATCGGATATGAATATGGATCATGACAGACAAATGCTAATGGTTGAAGATAATGTTGGGAACCAGTTTAGACCTAATGCAGGGAATCATAATGGGTATAATGCAGTGCAGAATGTAGGGAATCAGCTTAGGCATAATGCAGTTCAGATTTCGAATATTCAAAAGATTGCAAATCAGAGTGGGAATGGAAAAGGTGTAGCAGCACGAGCTGAGGGTAATGAGAATGAGAACAATGAAAACCAGATAAGGTGTTACAACTGTCAAAGAGTGGATCATTATGCCGGGAACTGCATAGTAAAGCCAAGGAAAAGGGATGCTGCTTATCTTTAGACTCAGCTGTAGATTGCTTAAAAGGAAGAAGCAGGGATCCAACTCAATTATGAGGAATTTGATTTCATGGCTACTGCAGGTGCCTATGACGAGATTGAGGAAGTAATAGCAAAATGCGATGTATAAGACGTGGTGTAGCATCTTGCTTTTTGAATATGTGTCTTAAAGCTGAGTGATCGGTGTATACAACAGTTTTGGATAATATCAAATAGGGTCGAAATTTGTCGAATGCGGATACTACAGCCATAATGTTGGGATTTAAAGACTTCAAGATATTCTTAGAGTTACTGCTGCTTAGGTATATATTAGTGCCGTCAAGCATAACTTAGTGCTGCTGATAATACTAATGAAAATTATGCTAAGTAGTTAGTACTGGTAGTATAAAAGTTATTACTTCTAGTAGTAGTTACTGTTGGTTACTACTGTTAGTATAATTAGTACTGTTAGTATAAAGTTACTGCTGATAGTAGAAGTTAAGAATGCTCAGAGATGAAGATTAAAAATATACTAAGTAGTTACTACTGCTAGTACAAAAGTTAGTACTGCTAGTGTATATTAGTACTGATAGAGTAAACTTCTAAGCTAGTTAATACTGCTTGTGCTCAGTTACAACTACTGAGTGATTACTAATGCTGGAAGGAATATGCTGACAAAGATGAGATCAAAGATTGATTGGAGAACAAGAATACTTACGAATATAAGTATTAGTTATTTGTAAATAAGATATGTATAACTTATTTGTTTAAGAGATTACGTTTGTTTATAGAAAAGATCAT
>BQNB010181345.1:0-12598 GCA_026074375.1 Tanacetum coccineum
GCTCCCCCTTGATGTATGCTCTCCCTTGATTGGGGCACCAAGAAATCGAGTAAAGGAAAAGTGCTACAAAACAAAGTTAGTAGAAAAATACACACACACACACACACATACATACATACATATATATATATATACATATAATGATGATGATAGATATATATGCAAGACATTTAGTGGGGAACAAATCATATGCACTCTAAAGTGTGGCACTAAAGACAACAACCTAAATAAAGAAAAATGATGAATGCTTAAGACATGGAAATGTTTATGAACCAATGATAAGATTCGACTTACACATGCTTAAGGACTAAGACTTGACCAACAAGTCTTATTATAAGTGTTGTATTGAGAGATTCCTAAATCCTCAAGGTTTCTTTGTTAAGCATTATGTATGTTTTTCATGTTTGAGGTGTTTAAGGATAAACATTATCGTAAGACTTTAGGTCGAACTAAATGTTGATGATAAGGATGATTGGTTGAGGAAACATAGACGAAGAAGGATGAGCGTGAATAGAAAGGGAAGGTGTTGACTATAAGTTTGTTGGGTGTTTTGTTGGTTGTTAATGTTGATGAACAAAGGTGAAAATGTGAAAATGGTGGAAGAAAAGTGAAAGACACGACATTGTGATGACTCAACAACACTTGAAGGTTGAATATCTTATTTGTGTTCTTCACTTGCTCAAAAGCGAAAATGAACAAATGAAAGACACGACATTGTGATGACTCAACAACACTTTGAAGATTGAATATCTTCTTTGTGTTCTTCACTTGTTAAACAGTGGAAATGATTGGATGAGATGCATTTCATTACTAAATTCACTTGACTTTTGAAAACATAGGAACACATGCTTATGAGTGTCAGGATATGAGGATGAGACGCATTTCATTATGAAATTCACTTGACTTTTGACAACATAGGCATACATGCTTATGAGTGTCGGGATATGAAGATGAGACACATTTCATTACGAAATTCACTTGTGGCGAATGGTTACATGGTGAATCTTCTTGTGAAGATGACTAGGTGGATGACTCGAGATTGATAGTAGTAAGGATGACTCGGTTTTTCATTTCATTTTGGTGATTTGGGGATGTACTAGAACTAGTGATCACTAACAAAAGTGAATGATAGTTATGAGGTTTAAGTGTATAGTAGAAGTGTATCTTGTGGTTTCTAGTGAATAAGAATCACCTATGTGAGTTCTTGAGAGTGTTTGGTTAAAGGATATATGTGAAGATGTGTGTTTTCCCTTCCTTTCTAATTCGTGCTCATCCAGACATAAATTGTGGAATAAAAAGAATAGGTGAAGAGAAATAACGACGGAAGCGATGAGCTTGACAATGTCATGACGGATGACGGTGATGTTGTCTTCCGACAAAACTTTTTCGATGAAGATATTTCCTTTTAGACATTGTCGCGAAGGAAATGATGACAAATTATGATGAGTTTTCTATCCTAAGATCGATGGATAATGTTCAATCCTCATTGTGTATGAGGTGAGCATGACGATAAACCATCGTGACATTCCTAAGGGAATGGAAAAGACTAACGGACGTGAAAGTACTTAGTCTGAAGGTGTGTATATTAAAGATGCTACGAATCACTTATGTAGAAACTCGTAAGACCTTTGTCACGCGAAGGTTGATGTAAGCTTTTAGCTTTAGGAAGAGCATTTTAACATGTGTTGTTAAAAGGCTTGAATATGAACTTTCGGATATGACCTTTAACGTTTGCGATCGCAAGTTAAAGATACTTGAATATTTCGGATGAAATATTTAAGTTGTCAAACCTACTTGGAGGAGTGTTAGACATGTTAGCATTTAGCATTTAGGAGCATGTGTCATTTAGATAAACTAAGAAATATTTTATCTAAATTGCTAGAAAAAGACAAATGCCTTTATAGTGGACATGCATTTAATATCTAAGCAATTAAACATTGAGCATCAAGATCACGAAGACATATAATTACATTACATGTGAACAAGTAATCATCTTGAAACATTAAAGCACATATGTGAGGTGCATTGTGTCTAGATTGACTAAGGAAAAGCCTAATTTCTACGTGCTTAGTGTGTACTCCTAATGATATACAAAGTCTATCGATGTAGACTATCATTAGGCATATTTAGGAAGAGCCATTTAATCAAATTAGAGAATGAATATGAGACTATCACTAGTGGTGCTCAATTCAGGCTAAACACGACCATTTTTATGGGTTATACACCGAACCCAACTTCACTCTTGGAAGCAATTCAACCGTTAGGTCAAATTGAATTTCTAGTGTAATAGATTCTCCAGTAGTCATTCTCAAGTTAGACAAAATAGAATTCTTATATTTGCCTAATGAAGTGTAGCAAAGATAAAATTTGTATTATTTTTTCATAGAGGGCTTAACATGACTCAGTTAACATACTTTAATTCTGGTTCGTATAATCCTAATCAAGATGTGTGGAATTCTAAGATAAGCATAAGCAAGATGTTTTAATCTTTTGTTCAAGATCTATAGGTTGTTTGGTTTTGATTACATATTGCTTGATTTAATGGATGTCTTATATTTTTCAAATTATATGTAGTGTATTTTCTTGTGACACAACCATTTATGCTACGAATAAAATAAGATGCATAGGATATATATTATCCTTTATCAATCGTTTAATACGATAAGTCAATAGAATCTTTAAACATAATGTTTCCCAAACATCATGTTATCCTAGGTGAATAAACAAGAATATTATTTTTATTTTAGAATTTAGTTAAAAGTGAATTTTAGCTATGAGTTGTGCTTTTATGTTGTATGAGCAAAGTTTACATATATTCTTAGTTTGCTCGTGTTTGATTTTTCAGAAATGACACATTTACCAATTGCATTGCAATGTAAATTGCTTGAATATTTCGGACGAAATATCCAAATCATCAATCCTACTTCATTGTGTATTTTATGCATGTATTAAACATATTAGTATAATATTTGGAACACAACTACTCTATTTGGATACCAACGTAGACTCAATATGGAGAGCATCCAGCAAACAAAAGTAGTGATTTATGATCCAATGCATATTTTTTTCTTTTAGAAAAGCGGATTTAATACATTTTCATAATCAATCTAGTGTGATATGAGTATGTAGATTCCAAAATAATATCTCTAATCATATTGATATAGTTCTTGAAGCTAAACAAATAAAATTCAATTATGTCCATGCCGAAGACTTGTCAATTAGATTCCAATAAAGATATGAATCATAATTTGAATATGAATTGATATATTCTCGAAATCTTTCTCTTGACCCTTAAGAACACTCAAGTTAAAAGAAAATAAAATAAACATTTAAAATAGTGTTTCCATTAATCCAAAGCTTAGTTGTAAGTGAGGTTATGTAGGAATGATAAGGTAATTTCATAATTCCAATATGTAGTAAATTTAACTTGTGCGAAAAACTATATGTTTTATGTAAATATACATAGTTTTTGACATTTTAATGAGCGTAT
Organism: Tanacetum coccineum; assembly: GCA_026074375.1. Taxonomy (NCBI): domain Eukaryota; kingdom Viridiplantae; phylum Streptophyta; class Magnoliopsida; order Asterales; family Asteraceae; genus Tanacetum; species Tanacetum coccineum. The sequence goes on from BQNB010181345.1 coordinate 3,491, forward strand.
ATATGTTGTAGTTTTCTAACAAACTTTTTATACAACACACACCATATTTTTTAAAACATACTATAATGTTTTTAGAAAAATAATAAATATGTTAGTATGCAGAACCATTGCCAAGCACATGATAGCATTTTTCTTTTCTTCTTAGTTATACTGATGTATTAATACAATCTTATCTTTTTTTAACTCAACCCATGTCAAACAAAGCAACGTTGTTAAAGAATATTTAAACGTGTTGGTTTGAGAAAATATATTAAATTCGTTGGAAAAATTTAGATGACTAGTTTTATTAAAACATATTTATAAAACTTGATAAGTTATTGAACTTACAATTCAGCAGTATATTCCCATACTCGAAAGATTTAGCAAGATGGTTTTTATGTGACATTTGTAAGATTAAGTGATCTATGCCTATATGCAATGCAAGAGCAAATTTCGCGTAATCTTAATCATTAAGATCTAGCATAAGTTCTAGATAGGCATAATTACGAAAAACAAGCTACAAACAATAGTTAGCGTGTGACACTATCTTGCTTAGATCATAATTCAATTAGCTCAATTAAAATAGCACAAATCATATTTTAATAATTTCTATTAACAACTTACGACACAAGAAGTGCATATATATCACAATTAGCATAACACATAAAAGATAGCTTGTCGTCGGTTTGTGTACTAGATACACACACGTAGACATAGCTCGGATTTTATTTTGATGAAAATAAAATACGTTTTCCTCCCCATTTCAAAAAATCATAGTTTAATAATTTTGAAAAATTAATTACACCATTTTTATCAAAGAAGTATCGACTTCAGACCTAGATTGTCCGAGTCCGAGAAAAGAAAAACCATAAAAATACACAAGTTTTAACAACGTTAAAACCAGTCTCAACGTTTGGACATTAAGTAATATTTTTGCCGTTTCATCGACTAGATTAAGTTGAAATAAATACTTGAAAATAATTAGTATAAGAAAGTGAGAAAACCAGATTCTCTTCGAAATGCGGGTGACACTACCTCATAACGGACTTCTACGGTTGATTTTATATATTTTTCAAAAGTTTTCTGAAAAACTGACCGTCTGGCAAGGGTCAGACAAGGGTGCCCCCTTAAAATTAAGGGGGCCGCCCAGGAATTAAGGTGGCCGCCCAAATATTTAAGGGGGCCGCCCACATGATACTCAGAATTACGATTTTTGTAAAAAAATATTTTTTGACTTTGCGGAAAGGTGTACAACTTTCTGAATTTGATACTGAACATATAACCATTTATTTTAAAGACATCATTTTTATCTCGAGAGCTTAGCTGTAATCAACAAAACACTTTCTTCATATTTAAATCCCCGTTAATGGGAAATTTTATACATGGATCGTACGCTCCAATTTTATTATATATCACATTTGTTTTGAAAATTAGAGCGACGTGGCTCTTGATACCAATTGTGGAAATCGTAGAGGGAGGGGGGGGGGGGGGTGAATACGTTTTCCTTTTAAAATCTTAAAATAGAGTTTCGTATACCAATCACCTTATCAATTGTCTGATATAAATATGAGAGAGTGTTTATTTTGTAAAATACTATACCAATACCATACATATCACATCATTGTTCACAACAATCATACACAAACGACAATCAAAACTATATACACAACACAACACTATAATTAGCACAATATACAAAAAATAGCGATAAATGCAAGTATAAATGTAAAGAGATAAGAAAAAGAAATGCAAAGCGGACACGATGATTATAGTGGTTCGTTGTCAACGAAGCACCTCTATCGCCCCACTGCCACCACTCCTGCTCCCCGAACCCCAAACGCGAAAGAGTTATCTTCATCACTAGTCAACACACGCTCCAATTTAGCGGGATAAAACCGTACACTAACGTTGAATATATCAATTTCCACACTAAAAGCTAAGATCTGTCGAAGTTCTACAATCTTAGCTAGAACCAATCTATCACGACCTTCACAACTTCTTCACTACTTACAACACACATATCAGCAACTAACACAAACTTACTTCACTTCACAACTTCACAACTTCACTTCACGAACTTCCCTACACTTCAGACAACCTATCAACTACACTTCACATCTTTCGCCTATACTTTCACAACTTTACATCACACAAGGACACTACACCAGATCATCATGCATCTAACCAGATCTTCTTATGAATCACCATGATCTAACTATTACACAAGTTTGGAATAACATGAACTACGATCTATCCCATTGTGAATGAGTAAACATGTCACGAAATGCACTAACTCAACAAACTATAACAAGTAAGTGATCAAAGAAATAAGGTTTGAAAAATGGAGTTTAGATCTAGAAGAAAAAATAGCTGCAAAGAGAGGTATAAAAACTGTGGTAAACAGTTACACTATTTTAGGTGAAAAATCATTAATTTTTTATACAGGCGAGGCGTCCCACCTTAATTATACAAAGGGGGTCCGCCTGTAATTTCTGGTCGTTTCCCCTTAATTAATTCTAAAAGAGGAGCCGACTATTTTCAGATGCTTTCCTTTTTTGTGATGTTTTTGTGGGGAAATGTTTTACTAGAACTCTTCTAAGACCGATTTTTATCTGGTAGAAAAAATTTGAATTCAAATACTTTATTTCTTGAATAAAATCTTTCTTATAAATACCAAAAATGTATTGTAATATATGCGTTTTATAAAAATTTTTGTCTCCCACTTTTAGATAAAATAGAAATGCGTAAGGTTTGAAAATAAAATAAAAAAATTCTTGCGCATCATTCAACAAATATAACGTTTTTTTTTCAATACCTTTTGTATGATTCTACCGTCGGTTGCAACTTTCAAATATTTTCTCTGTTGAAGGAAAACAGGAGACGTCGCAAGATGTTGAAACGTAAGAATTGATGATCTTCTTGTGATTCTACATAACATAATCCACTTAACAATCTATGTGCTTTAATATAATAACAATGTTTGTCAATCACCAAACACATGCAAGAAGAATGTAAAGATTAAATATCGTTAATGTACATATTTCCTAACCCCAACCATAAGCCAACTTTAGGCAACACATAAACGTTAATTAAAACTCAACGTTAATAACTTGTGTCACATTTTAAGCAACGCAACAATGTGTTCTCACCCCAAAGTAAAAACAGCATTTTAAAAAATACAAGAGAGTAAAAAAAGGAATCGTGGGCCTCATGAACTCACGCTTAAGTCACGTGATGAAACGAATAATGCAACGGGCGAAAGAAATAAGCCGAAAGAGGTTTACACGCGACCATAAATAAATGACCGGTCTTAGGTAAACGAAAGATTAACCGAAACTTCTGGAACGACATGCTTTCAAGAGAGCAAAGAACTCGCAATAATGTGATTTGTGCTTTAGTTTGTTTAATAAAAATGAGTGTATATTAAAGATGCTACGAATCACTTATGTAGAAACTCGTAAGACCTTTGTCACGCGAAGGTTGATGTAAGCTTTTAGCTTTAGGAAGAGCATTTTAACATGTGTTGTTAAAAGGCTTGAATATGAACTTTCGGATATGACCTTTAACGTTTGCGATCGCAAGTTAAAGATACTTGAATATTTCGGATGAAATATTTAAGTTGTCAAACCTACTTGGAGGAGTGTTAGACATGTTAGCATTTAGCATTTAGGAGCATGTGTCATTTAGATAAACTAAGAAATATTTTATCTAAATTGCTAGAAAAAGACAAATGCCTTTATAGTGGACATGCATTTAATATCTAAGCAATTAAACATTGAGCATCAAGATCACGAAGACATATAATTACATTACATGTGAACAAGTAATCATCTTGAAACATTAAAGCACATATGTGAGGTGCATTGTGTCTAGATTGACTAAGGAAAAGCCTAATTTCTACGTGCTTAGTGTGTACTCCTAATGATATACAAAGTCTATCGATGTAGACTATCATTAGGCATATTTAGGAAGAGCCATTTAATCAAATTAGAGAATGAATATGAGACTATCACTAGTGGTGCTCAATTCAGGCTAAACACGACCATTTTTACGGGTTATACACCGAACCCAACTTCACTCTTGGAAGCAATTCAACCGTTAGGTCAAATTGAATTTCTAGTGCAATAGATTCTCCAGTAGTCATTCTCATGTTAGACAAAATAGAGTTCTTATATTTGCCTAATGAAGTGTAGAAAAGATAGAATTTGTATTATCTTTTCATAGAGGGCCTAACATGACTCAACTAACATACATTAATTCCGGTTCGCATAATCCTAATAAAGATGTGTAGATAAGCGTAAGCAAGATGTTTTAATCTTTTGTTCAAGATCGATAGGTTGTTTGGTTTCGATTACATATTGCTTGATTTAATGGAAGTCTTATACTTAGTCATCTTACATGTGCAGTTGTCACATGTGATATTTAACGCGTTTGGTTTTTCAAAAGCCAAGAGATGTGCTTATTTGTGACAATGACAAATATGTTATATTGAGAGTGTTTTAAGAATTCTCCACTTCATGTCATGTGAAATGAATCTCATCAATATTATTTATCTTAATTGAGTTTGTGATTCTTTAATGATAAATGATTGAAAAGAGACATATTTTATTTTTTTAAACAAATATGCTTTTCTAAAATTATTATTCTTATCAATGTTGTATATCATAATTAAATAAATGTATTTTTACTTGTTTATGCATTGATACATATTTTGATAGGTTATTTTTCAATTCTAATAACTTATATTTTTCAAATTATATGTAGCGTATTTTCTTGTAACACAACCATTTATGCTACGAAGAAAATAAGATGCATAGGATATATATTATCCTTTATCAATCGTTTAATACGATAAGTCCATAAAATCTTTAAACATAATGTTTCCCAAACATCATGTTATCCTAGGTGAATAAACAAGAATATTATTTTTATTTTAGAATTTTAGTTAAAAGTGAATTTTAGCTATGAGTTGTGCTTTTATGTTGTATGAGCAAAGTTTACATATATTGTTAGTTTGCTCGTGTTTGGTTTTTCGGAAATGACACATTTACCAATTGCATTGCAATGTAAATTGCTTGAATATTTCGGACGAAACATCCAAATCATCAATCCTACTTCATTGTGTATTTTATGCATGTATTAAACATATTAGTATAATATTTGGAACACAATCATTGGACAAGTAGACTCAATATGGCATCATCAACACAAGTGTGAGTTATGATCCGATGCATATTCTTTTCATCTAGAAAAGGATGTAATTATTTTCATATCAATCAAGTGTGATTGAGTTATGTAGATCCAAGATGATATCTTTTGTTATGTTTTGATATAATCTTGAAACTAAACAAATAAGAATCCGATTTCATGTCCATACACGAAAACTTGTCAATTAGATTCAATAAAGATATCAATCATAATTTGAATAATGAATTGATATATTCTCGAAATCTTTCTTGACCCTCACGAACACTCATTTAAAAGAAAATAAATAAATATTTAAATAGTTTGTTCCATTAATCCCAAGATTAGTTGTAAGGTGAGGTTGATGAATAATGATAAGTTAATATCATATTTCAAGATTGTCGTAAATTTTACTTGTGCGAAAAACTATTTGTTGTTATGTATACTATGCATAGTTTTTGACATTTTATGAGTATATAAATGAGTTTTCTAACAATTTTTATATAACACATATCTTTTGTAACTTACTACTCCATCCGTCCCATTTTTATTGTTCATGTTTCCTTTTTTGGATGTCTCAATTTAATTGTCCACTACTAAAAATAGATATGGAAGTTTGATCAAGTTTACTATATTACCATTGATTGAAATTATTATTACAAACATTAAACTTACATTACGATGCTTTTTTATTCATTAGATGCACCATGTTAGTTTCGAAAGTTTAATTTGTTGTGTAGATGGTGCAATTGATTTTCATGATATTGGCACATGCAGAGGAGGCAAAAAACAAGAGAAAATCATAAAATGCATCTAATATACGTATATGCATCTAATTAAAAGCTAGAAAACACATTATGATGCATTATAATGCATATAAGATTATAAAGATGCATCTAATTTAAGAATATGCGGTTATAGTTACTTCTTATCCTTCTATTTTACAAGACAAACTTCTCTTATTTGATCCTAACTCTCTCTCTCTCTCTCTCTATATATATATATATATATATATTACTTTATATATTATATATATAATATATATTTATATATAGATATATTAAAATTATGTGTGTATGTTAGGAAATCCATGCAAGCACAGCATGTTTCTTTTTTTTTTAATTACATTGTATTAGTATATTCATTTCTTTTGTTTAACCACCAAAGTCAACACAAAGCTAAGTTGTGAAAAATATTTAAACGTGTTGTTGAAAATATATTAAATCATTGGAAATATTTAGGTGACTAGTTTTAACATATTTAATAATATACATGACAAGTTATTAAACTCTTATTCCTAAGTATATTTCCATACTCGAAAAGATTTACAAGATATTTATGTAACATTTTTAAATTAAGTGATTTATGCCTATATGCAATGCAAGAGCAAATCTTCGCAATCATTTCTTGCAAGAATCTTGCAAAAGTTCTAGTGTAGCATGATTCGAAAAACTGCTACTAAACGAATAGTGTTCATAGGCACATGTGCTTTGATATTATTAGATTAATTACAAATAGAAACGATCATTTAATAATTTCTACTAACAAACTTAAGATATAAAGAAGTGCACATAATCACATAGCATAACACATAAAAGTACTTGTCGTAGTTTTGTGTATTAGATACAACAATGCATACTTAGCTCGATTTTGTTTGAAGACAAATTAGTTTCCTCCCCATTTTAAAAATCAAGTTTAATATTTTTGAAAAGTTAATTACACCATTTTTCAAAGATATACCGACTAGAAATGTCCTACTCGAAAGGAAAAGATAAAATACAAGTTCTACGTTAAAACAAGACTCAACGTTTTGGACAATAAGTAGTATTTTGCATTTCTGACTAAATTAAGTTTGAAATAAATACTTAGAAGTATTTTTATATAAAAGTAGACTCAATTCTCTTTGAAATGGCGGGTGACACGACTTCTACGGACTTACGGTTGATTTTATTTGATTTTTCAAAGTTTCTGAAAAAACTGGTCGAATCAGACAGTGTCCCCTTAAAATTAAGGGGGCCGCCCAAATATTTAAGGGGGCCGCCCACCTGATACTCAGAATTACGATTTTTGTAAAAAATTATTTTCTGACTTTGCAGAAAGGTGTATAACTTTCTGAATTTGATACCGAACATATAACACTTATTTTAAGCATCATTTTTATCTCGAGCTAGTATAATTAGTGTATATAACATCAAAACTAATACAAGTAATCAACAAAACACTTTTTATATTTAATCCCTCTTAATGGGTAATTTGATACATGGATCAATAATCAATTTTTAAAACATTTGTTTTGGGAATTTAGGAGCGACGTGGCTCTGAACCAATTGTGGAATAGTTAAAGGGGGAGGGGGGGGGATGAATTGTTTCCTTTAAATCTTAAAAATGTTTTCGTATCAAATTGTCGATCAAGCGTGACATAATATGATGAGTGTTCACATAGTAATACATCAAATCACAACAATACAAACCAACACACAAATGCAAGTATAAATGTAAAGCAATAAATGCGAGTATTCAGGTAAGAGTAGTGAAAAGGAATGCCAAACCTGGACACGTATGATTTATAGTGATTCCGGTCACGAAAGCACCTCTTTCTGCCCTACTTCTCTCCCGAGTACTCACTCGATAGTTACTTTATGTCAACAAGCTCCCTTATGGCGGAGAAAACCGTACACAACTTTCGCTTATATCAATTTCTGACACTAAGCTAGATGTCGAGTTCTAATCTTAGCTAGAACCAATCTATCACGACTTCACGACTTCTTCACTACTTTCAAAACTTCACAACTACACAACTTCTTCATGCCTTAGTATTCTTCACCACACTACTTCACTACTTCACTTCACGACTTCACTACCCTTCACAACTTTTTTATACCTCACTTCAACTAGACACTACTTTGATCACACCATCAATCTTTTTAACTTCCCTATAATCACCACGATCTAACAACTATACACACCATGATCACTTGAATGGATGGATGATTGGATCACATTTAAACAAACTTATAACAAGTTAAGTGATCAAAGAAAAAGGTTTGAAAGAAGATTTTAGATCTGAGAAAAACTATGTGAAAAGAGGTGAGAAAATCTATGGAAACAGTCAACTATTTATAAGGAAAAATATTAAATTTTTATTGGATTAATTTTATATCTCCCCCTCTTTTCACCAATAATTTCATATATACCCAAATTACAACATTTGAATGCATGATGTACCACACTTTTGATGCATGTTTGGGTAAATATGAAATTAATGGTTTAAAGAGGGGGAAATATGAAATTGCCACTTTTTTATTTGGGCGGTCCCCTTAATTATGGCAGGTCCCCTTAATTAATTAAGGGGGCCGCCTATTTTTCAGACGCTCATTTTTTGTCTTTTTGTGGGGAAGGTTTTTCTGGAACTTTCTAGCCGTTTTTGGGTAGAAAATTTGAATTCAAAATGTTTATTTTGAATAAAACATTTCTTATAAATACAAAAATGTTTTGTATATGTTTTTTAAAAATGTTTGTCCCTTTTTATAAAAAAATGCAAGGTTTGGAAAAATAAAAAATTTCTTTGATCATTCAACAAATTAAAGTTTATTTGTTCATACCTTTAGTGATTTACATCGGGTGCGAACTTAAATTTTTTGTTGAAGAAAACATGAGACGTCGAAAGATGTTGACGTATAAATTGATGATTTGTGATTACGAGTAACTTAATCACTTTACGTTATGTGTTATAAGTTACATGTTTGTCATCACCAAAACATGAAGAGAATGTATAGATTAAATATCGCAATATTTCTACCAACAAGTTGTTTTCACAAAAGTAGCTTATTTTCAGCTGCTTAACAACTTTGTTTCTTAAAATTTTTGCAAAAGTAAAAAATGGGAAGCCAAGGAAGTCAGGGGTGAGCAAGGCTCAAACCCTTTTAACGTCTCAACTCAACACAC
>BQNB010181346.1:0-12598 GCA_026074375.1 Tanacetum coccineum
TGTTCCTTTCCTTATCTCTTCATATTATTGTCATTGTTATTTAGCTTTAGTTTAGATTGTTATATTGTTTGTTCATATTCTGAATTTGTTAAACATACAACTAGAATCTAAATATTTTAAAAGCAAACTATTAAAACGTAGACGAACTTGTAAACTATTCAACCCCCCTTTTAGTTTCCACATTATTATGTCAACCATCCTCCTTTAATGCATGATTTTGATGATGATTATCTAGGAGTGGTACAAGGTGATGATCAAGAAGACAAACTCTTAACTGCAGTGATGCTTCTTGCTCAAGTAAGCACTCAACACTTTTTAACCCTAACAAACAATCGTCTTTGTACTTCCTCCAACACTAGAAATCAAGCCTTCATACAAGATGATCGTATGGATATTCAAAGCAAGAATGTTGGTTATGCTGGAAATTGTAGCAGGGATTCTAGAAGGATTGCTAGGAATCAAGGAAATAATGCTGGTAATGGTTTTGTTTACAAAAATGTTGGGAATACTAACAATGTTCAAATGAATCCAAGAACCACTGTTAGTTCTAGAAAATCACCAACAGTCCAGTGCTATAATTGTAATGAAAAAGGTTGTTAGACATTATGTTTGCTTCATGTATCATATAAGAAAGGTTTAAGCATAAGAGAGGAAGACTATAGAGGTTTTTTAATAACTTTTCAATTTTGCAATAAAGAAAGAAAGGAGGGAAGGAAGGGATTACAAAATGTCAAGAGCTTCTAAACTATGCGTCTAATCTACTATTTATACTAATTTCCTACCTTACTTTCCTAAGAGGTGATTTGGTCAATGTTACTTATGCTGACTAAATTTCCCTATTTACATAATAAAAAATTAAAAGTACTTAATACAAGACCAATTCTTAGAGAATAATAAACACTTTTTTATTCCTAACAATCTCCCCCTAGGGTTGATTATTCTTGGTGCTTCATCGATTGTAGAATTGGTCTTTCATTCACGAACGATTCCAATCTTCTCATCTACTAGCGGTGATTTAGACACATCATTATTTCTCTTTTATAAGCTTTCATTATCTTGAGGTCTAACTCACCAAGCAATGAGGTCTTTGTCTTGAACTCAGTCTCAAAGATCTTTAGCTTCACTTCCTTGAGCACCTTTTCGAGAGTTGCATCATAGAACTTTGATATATCAACTAAGTCCATAATCCTCTTCTCCTCTTTGTTGTTCAAGTAAATCAAACCAACTGAAGGTTCATCTACAATGGAGTAAGGATTAAAGGCTTCAATACCAGGGAAGGTCAATGTTAGAGCAGTGAGGTTGATCTTTATCTGGTAGCTCTCTATCCCAAGCTGAAAGTCATGAACTCTCTCTCTTAGATTACACAACTTCTAATGAAAGTAAGCAACGAATTCAACAACTTTTTTCTCACGATAGATAACTTTTTTGTTCAGGAATAAGTAGTACATATCTTAAATATCATTCTTGTTAAGATATCTGAAGTCAGTCTTAGAAAAGCTATCTTGTTTGTCATTCTCTCACATCACAATAATTTGTTGCATAAAATCAAGCCCATATTGTTGTTCAGTTGTAACTCTAACAGCATCAACAATCCTTCATAATACAAATAATGTATAAAAACGTTATTTATATTTTTTGACCTCTTTACGTTTTAAAGATGACAAACTGTAAAAACGTTTACGATAAAAATAAATGTTTACTTGTTATTAATCGTAAACTTCCATTTCGACGTAAATCACTTAAGGTATGTATAAACAAATCATTAAACATGATTAGTGATCAAGAAACTAATCTTTCTTAAACATTACATTTCTACAAAAGTATTTTTACAAAAATAGAAGTATACAAAATATTTTTATTTATAAAATAAATGTTTTATTTAAATATAAAAATTCAAATATGGTTTTCCCCCCAAAATGGAAGCTTCTACACCATATTTAACCTTCCCCACTATAGGACAAAAATGGGAGCGTTTACCTATGAGCGGCCCCCTGATAGGAAGGACGGCTCCCAGATATAAGTACTGCACTTTTCCTTGTAGATTTTCAAACCTCTTAGCATGAATTTTTCAGATCTCTTTCTCTCGCTAAAACCTTATTTGTCTCTCTAAATCTCTTGGTCACTAACATAGTCTAATCATGTTTCAAGTTATCCAATCTCACCTTCTTCCTTCTTTTATCAAGTGCAAGAGAACAACACTCATATTCGCCAAGAAATGAAGTGTTATAGATTAGTGATTTCTTCCATCTTCTTCTAAGATCCAAACCCTTATTTTATTATTCTTGTGTGATTGTGTAAGATCGGATAGTGTATATATCCGATAGTGTAGATTGTGTGTTGGTTAGTATTTTAGTCCTTAAAATACATTGGTGAAGTGGTAGATTGGTTCTAGCTAAGATTAGAACTCGACATTTAGCTTAGTGTCAAAAAATAACGTAAGCGACGTGTGCGCGGTTTTCTCCGCCTAAAGGGAGCTTGTTGACATAGTGAAATCTTGAGTCGGATACTCGGGGAGTGGATTAGGGCGAAGAACAGCTTCGTATCCGAACCACTATAAATCTCGGTGTTGTGGTTTGATTGTTCTATCTCTTATCTTGTTAGGAATACGAAAAAGTCTCGGTCACTTTCAATATATCGTTAAGTAGCTCGTAGTATGATATTTGGAAACTAGCTAAGCTAACCGGGTCAACATTAGAATACCCCTATGTTGACCAGACCTTGTAAGGGTATAAATACCCTCTCCATGACTTGGAGAGGGTGATTGGTTCATTTCATAATACAAGTTTCTTATTTTCACTAAGTGTTCCAACCTACTCTTTCTCTCTCTAGAAATTCCTTCTCATTTAGTCATCTTAGATTGTATGTTTGAATTGGTATCAGTTGCCATGGAGTGATATCATGAGATCGTGTGCCTTTTTATCTTGTTTTGATCGTGTTTTGTCATTTTTGGGTCGTGCGTCTCGTAAAAATCAAATCAAGACTTTTTGTGTTTAAAACTCTTAAAGTTTGTGTTTTAAGCAAGATTTAGGCCTAAGATACTTAGTTGTACAAGAAAAACCAAGGTAAAATGTCAAAAAGAGTGTTTTTAGGTGTTTTTTACGTATTTTTTTCGTTCGTTTGAAGCGTGCAAAATAAGTCAGGTTGAAGGGTGTGAAATACGTATTTATGTAAGTATGCGATTTATGCAGGTTGTACGATTTATGTAAGCGTGCAAAATAAGTAAATCGTGTGATTTATTACAGGTGTTTGTTTCTTGCGAAAGACATGTCCTTGCGAAACAAAACTCTGCTCAATTTTTCCAGGTTATGTAAAATATGTTGTGCGAAATAAGTTTGGGAACATGCATGCGATTTATGTAGTGTAATTGGTGTGCGAAACAGGTTGTGTAATATTCCGTGCAAAATACGTAATGGAACAAAATAAAACTCTGTCCAAGTTACATAAACCGTGCGAAACATTACATTGACATAATCCGTGTGAAACATTACATTGTCATATTTCGTGCAAAACATTACACTGATCCTAAAAAGATTTTATTTTTCTACGGTTTGTCTTACTTTGTAAAATCCCACGAATTAACTTGGTATTTTCTCAGTTTTAGTTAAGATTTGTAAAATCCCGTGGAATAATAATCTTAGTCACCTTCAATAATAACTCTTTAACACAATCCTCCTTTATCACTGTTCGATCAAGTTCTTATCTTACTACAATCACTTCAAGATGTCTACCTTAGCTGTATTTATGATTGTTGCCGGTACTGACAACTGTCCTCCTATGCTTAACAAACCATGGTATGAGTCTTGGAAAAGTTGTACGAAACTCTACATTCAAGGTAAGGATCATGGACAAATAATACTTAACTCAGTTGAAAACGGTCCTCTTATTTGGCCTACGATTGCACAAGAGAATTGCACTGTTAGACTCAAGACTTACAAAGAATTATCCGACAAAGAAAAGCTTCAAGCTGATTGTGATCTCAAGGCTACCAGCATTGTTCTTCAAGGTCTTCCACCAGATGTCTACGCTCTCGTCAATCATCACAAAATTTCCCAAGAGATATGGGACAGAGTTAATCTGCTTATGTAAGGCACATCATTATCAAAGCAAGAACGTAAGTGTAAGCTGTATGACGTGTTTGATAAGTTCTCTTATGTGAAAGGTGAAACATTGCATCAATATTACTTGCGGTTTTCTCAACTTATCAATGACATGAACATCATTCAAATGATAATGCAACTAGTTCAAATGAATACTAAGTTTATGAACAGCCTTCCACCAAAGTGGGGTAAATTTGTCACTGATGTTAAGTTAGCAAGAGATTTGCATAAGTCTAACTATGATCAACTTTATGCTTATCTTGAACAACACGAGATACATGCTAGTGAAGCTCGCCTAATGCATGAAAGATTTCTAGACCCACTTGCCTTAGTTGCCAACTATCATCAACAACCGTCTCACTTTAATAACTATCATTCTCATTACACCACTCCTTAGTATCAACAACAACTTTCATCTCTTATTCAACATGTATACTCTCCTCTACCACATTCGAATCCTTATGGAGCACCTCATTATCCACAAAAATACCCAACTACTTATCTAACTAACCTTAGCCACACTCAACCTTTTGTTCCTCAAAATGCATATCTACCTCTGACAATTCCACAACAATCACAAGCTAAGTTTCCCCAACTAGACTCAAGTCTTGAAGTTCCAACATTTCTTCTCGGTGATGACCCAATTGCTTGTATGAACAAAGCAATGGCATTTCTGTCAGCTGTGTTTACACCACGTTATCCCTCAACCAACAATCAATTCAGATCTTCTTATAATCCGAGGAATCAAGCAACTGTTCAAGATGGTAGAGTCACTGTTCAGCAAGTTCAACGAAGACAAGGTCAGAATGTTGTCGGTTCAGGATCACAAAGGAATGCTTCAGTGTAACAACCCGAGTTTCATGACGCGTATGAGATCGCGAATCCAACGTCATAATCATTATCTTATAGATTCGTATGAACGAACGTCGACATTTAAATTTTATTTGTCGTAAATAATTATTTTCGTATTTTATTACGAATGGAAATTCAAAAATTTTATTTTTGACGTTTTGCGAGTCAACGTTTGACCGCGCGTTTGTTAATCATTTTGAGCATCGTAAAAATCTACGACGTGCCTCGTTATCATTTTATCGACCATAAATTATTATTTTTGAACCTTGTCATCTTTGTTCCAAGACTTTGGCCGAAGCTCGCGTTTAATGTATACACTTTATTTAATTTGTGTTAAGACTCACTTTTAATCAAATGTCTATAAGAAAATAACTAGTAAATAAATGTTGCAAAAAATATATATATTATGCATGCTTGCCTAGCTCATCCTAGCCGACACCTAGGGTAACCAACAACACTCAATCCATTTGTTTTTCCCATATCATGAAAAGATTATGTTAGTTGATACTTCCAAGCTTAGTGTGGAAACCGTAGAGGGTGGGGGGTGAATACGTTTCCATTTAAAAACTTTAAATCTTTAGTATCAAATCGCCAATCAAGTTAGACGTAATATGAGAAGTGTCGATAATAGGTTTTACAACAACTAGCACATATCTTAATAATACAAACTCAACCACAATATTAACTACAAACTAGTACTTAACCTAACTAACAATATATACACAACCATTCACACAATCATAAGCACAATGCAAATATTAAAGTAAAGCGGTAAATGTAAAGAAATAAGTAAACCGAAAGGTAAAAGAAAATGCAAACCGACACGATGATTTATAGTGGTTCGGTCACGAAGCTCCTCTTCGCCCTACTCTACTCCCCAAGTATCCAACTCGAGAGTTACTTCACTAATCAACAAGCTCCCTTTCGGCGGAGAAAACCTTATACCAATGCTTACATTATTTTCCGACACTAAGCTAGATGTCGAGTTCTTCTTTAGGTACAACCAAACCCGTTATGTTTTATGGCCCAACATAACAAACCTTGTGTTTTATGGCCTAAACACATAAACCGCGTCGCTTACATTATTTTCCGACACTAAGCTAGATGTCGAGTCTTAATCTTAGCTAGAACCAATCTACCACTTCACTAATGTATTTTAAGGCCTAAAATACTAACCAACCCATAATCAACCCATCTAAATATATACATCATTTGGATCTACACAATACTAAAGATTGGAAGACATGGACTCGATCTATATGTAAAAATGTTACAAATGGACTAACTAGACTACATAACTTCGGATCTTGAAGATGACCGAAGTTCTTCTCTTGCACTTGAGGAAAGGAGGAAAGGATAGAAGATTTGATCACATTTAAACAAGATTAACCAAGTTGAATGATCAAAGATTTAGAGAGATTTAGTGAGATCTAGAGAGAGAAAGAACTGAAAGAAAATCGTGCAAAAGGGTTGTGAAAATAGTTGGAGGTGACCCACTATTTATAGGAGCTGAAAAACAGCCTGTCAGGAAACGGCGGTCCCAGATATATAAGGGGCCGCTAAATAATTAAGGGGGCCGCTGACCGAATTAAGGGACCGCCCGACAGACACTCATATTTTTGTCTTTTTGTGGTGAAAAACTTGTCTGGTGAAAGTGACACTTATTTTAGGGGGGAAATGACCAGATTTTAAAATTTAAAATAATTACCAAATAAAGCATTTCTTTATAATTCAAAAATAATTTGTCTAAATAATTTTTGAGAAATAGTTTTGTTGTATTTATAAAAATATAAAGTTTAAGACAAAAACTTATTTCTTATCATACATACCTTATGTGATTTACGTCGGGTGTAAACCAATGTCCGTCTTGATGCATACTTGAGACGTCGAGAGATGTTGATAGGTGTATGCATTGATGATTTGTGATTACGAGTAACATGCAAACAAATGTCGGTGTTGATGTAGACTTGAGACGTCGAGAGATGTTGATAGGTGTATGCATTGATGATTTGTGATTACGAGTAACTTACACACTTTACGTTACGTATTACAAGTCACATGTTTGTCATCATCAAAACATAAAGAGATCGTATAGATTAAATATCGTAATATTTGCACTAATAATCTCCCCCTTTTGATGATGACAAAATATGTAAACTATAGCACATTGTAAAGTTTAAAAGTTACTCGTTTACACTTCTTTCTCCCCGTTTTTTCGAAGCAAAAAGGCATAATGTGGATTATGATTGGAGCATATAATGTTTATAAGAAGACATGAGAACAGGGTACATGCTCCGAGTATATATGTTAGAGGAATGAGAAGAGGATAGGTGCTCCGAGTATATTGTAACACCCCCAAATTAGGTCGCAGCCGAATAATGAGTCCGGGAGCGTTACTTCATAGATCAATAACACAAGATATGAGAACGACCTCTAAAAGAGTCATTTAAAATACGATACATTGGATTTATTGAAATTGTTTAATACAAAGCGCAACAACTTAAATTGTTCAACATTTGATAACAAAGATTTTAGATCATAACAAAAATTCCAAGATGTAATGACTCCAAATCTTTCATGCATGACTCCCTAATGTATCCTTAGCACCTCGTACCTCATTGACCAGAGAAAACATGCTTTAAAATGTCAACATAAAGTTGGTGAATTCATAGGTTTATGTAAATATAATGTAAGACCGCAAGATTTCCAAGTGTATGATAATGAAACAGATGCAAACATCACAAAGTGTAATTCCCTAAGTTCATGACACTGAAGCTCGACATGTATGAATGCAATATAAATATTGCCACATTGCCCGTGATGATGTTCAACCCTAAACATCCCAAATCCGACATGTATACATGAGAATTACTTACCCGGATATGTTATGTCAATCCCAAATCGATCAAACTATAACAGTCGCGCTCACAACAGTAATTGACAGTTAAATAAAAAAAAAAAAAAAAAAAAAATTAAATTAAAAAAATATAAAAAGAAAAAAAAATAACATGATAAAGGGCCTCAGAGTGGGTATCGCTACTTAGACAAATACGTAATCATGTACAATGGTACACTTTGCGTCTAATCGTAAAAACAATGCATATGGTTTCTCACACCCACAACTGTAAATCATTATAACTGTAAAACGAGGGGCTATGAACTCATGCTTAGTAGAATAAAATATGAGTATATGAATCAAGAGTAATGAAACGTCACTGATAAGACTATACTGCAACCTAATTAAATATTAGGATCTAGGATACTAATAACATTGAATAACTAATACCACATATAATTCTATAGAGTTACAATACCACCTAAAAGTGTTTGTTTAATTTATTAAATTAAACAATTTAATTTGTACTTGTAAAATAAATGTCCATGTATTTGAAGTTGTAAAAATGATATACTTGTCTAACAATTTGTTATTTTCCAAAAAAATTTGATGTATTATTTATATAATTTCCTTATATAAATAATTTAATTGTTTGAGAAAATAATATTTATAAGGTTAAATACATTTATAAATATTACTTTTAGTAAAAACGTCGTATTTTTCTCGTTTTAATCCCGTTTTTAACGTTATTTATATGTATGGGTTCGTATTTAAAAAATCTAATCAAATTTTAAATTCTTTATATGATTAGGTACTGTTATGAATAGTAACAATAAGTGAAAGTTTATAAAAATACTTATTTCCTAACTTATTATTTGAAATCGTATTTTAATTGTATCTCATTCGTTTTAATCCGGTTTTTAGTGATTCTTATGTCCACGTCTTCATAATTAAAACTCTATCCAAGAAAAATATTTCTCAACAGTACACTGTCATGAACAATAACAGATTTGTATAAATTTACTTTTATAAAAGTACTTTTTAACTTAAACATGTAAATATTGTACCTTCTTTGTTATAAATCCACTCTCAATGTACTTTATAGTTTTAAAATCCTTATAACTTGTACTTTCTCATAAAAATATGTCCTTAATTTATCATATTCGAATTTGGTTGGTTTTATAAATAAACTTAACATATATAAAATAAAATATATAATATATATATTAAATTAAATAATAATTTATATATATAATAAATATATATTATTATATAATTATTGTAAACTTGTAAACGTCATATCTTCTTCGTTAGGGCTTGGTTTTTCAAGTTCTTTATATGCTTACGATCCTCATGAAAAGTACTATTTTTATTAAACATAAAATAATTATTATATATGGTTCGATGACATTTTAAAATTTTAAAAGTTTAATTAACTTGTTTTATACACTTTTAAACTTAATAAAGTTACCACAAGTCTTCTAATTTATAAATTAACATCCATGGTATATAAATTATGTCCTCTACATTATGTCCATCAATATAAGTCCATATTGTCCAAGAAAATTGTCCAACATATTTATTTACTTATCTAAACTTTGTAAATAAATAAATAATCATAACTTGACAACTAATTATATAAACTTTCCATTGCTTGTAAATCCTTTTGTTTTTAAACATATTTTCCATCTTTATCTTTTGATATCTTTGACTAAATCTTAATAATTCTCCATGTGCTCCACCAGCTTGTAGAATTCTGATACGCTAGATTTAGTCCTTCTTGTTTCATTCTTATATTTATTTTGTCTCATCAAATCAAGAATCCCAACAAGTATTAACCCTTTGATTAATATTACTATTTTTAAATGATGTGTTATTATTAATGGGCATCTTAACAGTTGAATGTGCTATATTAGAAAGATATGACATTGGTCTAGCAGCATTTACTGTTGTTTTTGAATGAGTAGTATTAACTTGTCTAGCAGTATTAACAAATACTGCTATTTTTGAAATATTTTATCTAGTAGTATTAATAGATACTAAGCCAGACTTCATTAGTACTGCTCTTGGAACCATGTTCTTTTTAGCATAGGGGTGAGTCTTTTTAGCAAAATTTTGATGATTCACCCTTTGAACATTGTTCCAAACAGGTTTTACCATCCTTTTATTTTGAAACTGTTTTTGATGGTAAATGCAATCAACTTGCAAATGATCAAAGCTTCCACACACATAACAAGCCTTATTAAACATCTCAAAGTAGCTTCCTAGTCTTTGAATCATATTGTTCCAATTTCTTTGATTGCCTCTTAGACTAGTGAGTGTTTTGCCTATGTTTTCAGACTTTGTGTAAACAGTTTTCCTCGCAGTTTTTCTCTTTTGCTTAGGTTTACAAACTCTATCTTAGCATCCTCGGTGATATTTTCTTCTTAGTTTTAGGATGAGACACATTTTCTTCCTCACTATCTGACACCCATTCTTCAATAATTTGGGCATCATCATTCTTCCTAACTATCTCAGACACTTCTTCATCAGACTTTCTATTAGGCTTATTAACAAACTCATCTAAACCAGTAAAAGACAAATCAGGTGTTGGAGGCATGAAATTTCCTGTGTAGGGAGGTGGAACTGTATTATATTTTTCATAGCCTAAACCTTTCTTGCAATTATCAATAATCTGACACTCTATGAGCTTGTCTAAACTTTTAGATGCATTTTCAAATTTATCTATATTAAATTGAATGCTATCTTTTTCTTTTTGATTTTTTTTCAAGCTTCTTCTAAGCTCTTAATAGTTATTTCTCCTACTTGATATCCATTTTACGCCATTAATGTTTTTAATTCCAAAACTCATTCTTTTTATAAAATTCAAGTTTTTCTTTTCACTGATTTTAACTAACATTAACTAATTAAACACCGAAGCTCCATCGTAGAGTGACCGAACTTCCTTGTTCGACTCAATAAATTGAGGCTAACAAACAGTTTCCATACAAGATTTTGACCAATTTGAATCATTGGATACCTCTGAGTCAGAACTTGAAGATGAGTAAACCATGAGTGCTTAATTAGGCCCTTCCTCTGCCTGATCACTCCAGTCATATCCACCAAGACCATCACATGACACCAAAGCTATGGAAGTAGATGTTTCCACAGACATACTCCTTCTTGAGCTTTCCTTCTTGTTGTCTTGATTTCTTGGAGCTCTGCACTCCCTAGCAAAATGTCCCCTCTTGTGACAGTTTTAGCACTTCACTTTGGACTTATCAAAACCAATAGTCTTATTGCCATTAAGAGTAAGCTTTCTTCCTGTATTCTTCAAAAACCTTCTAGCCCTCATGGTCAACATGGCCATTTACCATCTCAAATCCATCTCTTCTATGTCATCAGGATGGATTTGTTGCAAGTCCTCATGTGCAAGTTGAGGACTATTTGGTTGACTAGCAAAGAATGAACAAATAACAGCATAACTCAAGTTATCAATATTTGTAGAGTAAGCAGTATTAACTTGAGTGCTAGTAGTAGTAACTCCATGAGCAGCATTAAGTGCTTCATTAGAGCTGCTAGTGTTGTTATTAGAAGATGACACAAAAGCCATGTTCTATGTGCTTAAACTTAAGCTAGAGATCCCTTTAACTTCTGGTTCATACACCTTGAGGTTGTTGTAAAGATCATCCATGCTCATTGTATCCAAATCAGCTTTATTCCTCCACACAACAGCATGTGTGTTCCACTCAGGTGACAAACTTCTTAATAACTTTTGATTAACATCTTCTTATGAAAGCTTTTCACCCAATAGCTCCAACTGACTCACAAGCTTTTGAAGCCTATCAAAAGTTTGATCGAGCATCTCTGACCTTGGAGAAGTGAAGTTTTCAAATTGCTGCTTTAAGAGATTCCTTTGTGTCTTTTTAGTAGCTTCATTCCCACCAAATCTCTTTTTAATAGCTTCAAGCAACAGCTTAGCATCCTTTATAGAGTTAAACTTTAACGGATGTTCATTGTGAATGCCCATCATTAAAGTACTTTTAGCCTTCAATTTTAATCTTCTCTGAGCCTTATCTTTAGCAGATGTAATAGGCATCATTGTTGTAACACCTTCCACAACTTGTGTTTTTGGCAAGGTTGCACCATTCTATGACTTCCCACAGTGCATAGTCTATCATTTGGATGTATTGTTCAATCTTCATCCTTTATAACTCAAACTCACCCGGTTTGAGCATTGGAACTTTGGATGCTGTTAGCCGTGTATCATTTTAGCACCATCGAACGAGTGGTATGTTTGGTTCGAACTAGGACGATCGATCAAGGACCATCGATCTAGCGTTTCTTAGCTTGGTTCGAACTAGATTTTTCCCTAAAGGATCGAACAAGCGTCGTTCGAACGAGTGAAGAACCGAACTAGCCTCGATCGAACAAGCGTCGATCGAACGAGCGACGGATCGAACAAGC
The DNA here is from genome assembly GCA_026074375.1 of Tanacetum coccineum. NCBI lineage: Eukaryota > Viridiplantae > Streptophyta > Magnoliopsida > Asterales > Asteraceae > Tanacetum > Tanacetum coccineum. The sequence goes on from BQNB010181346.1 coordinate 12,232, forward strand.
GTCGTTCGAACGAGTGAAGAACCGAACTAGCCTCGATCGAACAAGCGTCGATCGAACGAGCGAAGGATCGAACTAGCGTCGATCGAACAAGCCACCATCGAACTAGATCAATCGAACTAAGGTTCGAACTAGCGTCGATCGAACGAGCGAAAGACCGAACGAGCGAAGGACCGAACTAGAGTCGATCGAACGAGCGAAGAAAAGGGTTTCTGTAAATTAGCCATAACTTTTGATCCGTAAGTCCGTTTAAGGCCCGTGACCTCTCAAATCGAAGAGAAAAACGTGACGGATCACGCTGTAACCACCCTTTAGCTGGTTAAGGATTTTTCGAAGCCCAAAAAGCTTGTTTACCATGATTTATTGACAT
>BQNB010181349.1:0-12598 GCA_026074375.1 Tanacetum coccineum
GTAACTCCTTTAAGTGATAGTTATCCAGGTCTTCAACCATCCACCCCGACTTCTGGAAACTAGATAAACCAAGTCTTCAACTTAAATCTTAAGCACGAGCAAGTTATCATTGAAAGTCATGCATCCAACAAACCCCGACTTCAAGATAGAATAAGAACACGCCTTCGTGAAATGCCACTTAAATCTTAAATAAGTGATACCCAATCAACTCCGTAGTCACTTAGAAAATCACATATCAAATCTAGCCATTAAAAGGATATAAGTTCCAATTATTCATTATAAGGATCGATCCCGGTCTCGTCACTTAATCTTGTCCCTTTGTCACTTTTAAACCTCAAAATTAACCATTAACCACACAAAGTAATTTTGGCTTAATTAAGCATTAACCAACAATAAAAGCGGTTAATACTTTAAATCCGTATGCTCTCCCAAAATTAATTTTACCACCATTAACCAACTAATACTAAATAAACATTCAGCACACGATTTTAATTCAATAAAACCGGCCCATCAAATGAGATTACACAGCCTATTATTGTTATGATAGTAGAAATCGAGCCCAACACCACCATATATCCGGCCCACTTGAAAATTCTTATAACCTGATTCATAAGATTTTATACACGGCCCATAATCATAGCCAAAAAGAGTCTTGGCCCATGTTAAACCTGGATATAAACCTTCCAAGTCCCTAATATCTCTCATATATTGCCCTAATCCTCATAGATGCAACCCTAATCACAAAACACGCAGTCACCATTTCTCAACTCACCCACCCTTATCACTCCAACAAAATAATCACATCACCTAATCAACTTCTTTCTTCACTGCTCAAACTCGAATCATCAAGCACATAAGGTGATAAGCCTTATACCTGTTCAAACCTTAATCCCTCTCCATTGTATTCATATGCACCACCAATCAATACTCCAAATCCCCATCATCCATTGAGGTAACCAAGTAACAAAGCACCTCTTTCTTTATAACTAAAAAAAAGGCATCTCATCCTCTTGATTACACGAACATAGATTTCTTTTTGTTGTCATGAGACGAACGGCTACAAGATCATTATGATGATCTCAGGTAGGTTTTATTAGTGTTTTCGTTTGTTGTTTTGCCTTAACAGAATTAAAGAAAGAATGAAACAAATTACATTCTTGTTCTTTCTTTTCGATGTTTGGATATTGAAAGAGGGCTTGTGTTCTCACATATCAGTGATGATTATAATTCAAACCAAACAAAATCTTTAAACGATTTGTATTAATGGTTGAATCATTCTGAGATAAAGATTTGATTTTCATTTATATGATTTGAGACATGAGGATGGTGATGGGATAGGATTAGATTGTGGTTTGTTGATGTTTAATTTGGGACGATGGGATTAAGAGTTAGGTTAGAGGATTTGTTGGATGTGATGTTGAGGATAGGTTTATAGGTTAGATGTTGTGGCTGTCGTTGTAATGGTGTTGGCTATGATGTTTGTTGATGTAGTCGGTTTGGGTTAAGTTTTAACAACTCGCTACCAAGAATCAATTTGGCCAGCGTTTTGTTTAGATTTGACCATGTAAAATTCTTCAAAAAAAACCTGTACACCAACTTGCTATGGCAAACCTGTCAACTCGCTACACAAAAATCACCAAGTCGCTAATACTTGCTTCAAGTCGCTATCTGTGACTTCATCTCAACTCGTTATAAAGTCTGTTCTTTAACTTGCTACTGGGTCTAAAATTTGGCAGAGTTTTGTTTGTATTTGGCATAGATATTTTATCTTCTTATAACCTGTGTCAAACCACAAACAAAAATCGCTACCAGATATAAACAACAACTCGCTACTGCATTTCTTCAACCCTCTAGTCCTGTACTTTTTGTCTGTTAGCAAAAAACACAAAAAGATGTCCTTTAAGCCTAAAAATCCGGATCTGTGTTCCCTGTCATTGTTCCAACCGCTGGCAAGAACATTTAAACATTAAAATAAGCTGCAAGACTATTGAATATGCATAAATAAGCACACGAAATAAGCAGAATAAGCCCAAATAAGCTGCTGTAAACACGCACAACCCAACACGAATGGATAGAAGTGACAGATTTAGACATAAAGAAACATGGATAGATCAGTGACACAATAGAGACCAACCGGATCATACAACATGCAAACCGACCCAAGAACGTAACCCAGGCTCTGATGCCAATTCTCAAGTATAAAAGAATCGTTGATCTAGTGGTCTTGGTGAATCAAACCATATGGTAGTCATGTTTAGAGAGAGAAAGTAGAGGGATAAACAAATGTGTGTAAATAATATGAAAAGTGAAAGTTTACAAGTGTCTCACCCCTCCAGAAAGCAATGGAGGGGTATTTATACCACCATCTAATACATAAGTTTACTAAGTTGACTACTCTAGTCCCTACGTATGGTGGTATGTTAAACTATGGTAATTCCGTAATGTCGTCACATAAAACAAAATCCTAACATAATAATTATGACGTCGAATTCGCGATCGTCATACGCGTTGTAAAACTCGGGTTGTTACAATATAACACTTTGTGGTCCATAATTACTTCAACGCGTAACCGTTAAGAGGGGTTATCAAAGATGATAATGTTTGTGAATGGGATTATCAAAGAGTAAGTTCATATAAAGGTAAGATAGTATTTTAGATCATGAGAATGTAATGTGTTAGACTTTTAATGGTCGGTTTTGTAGGACGGAATAAAGTAACAAATGAATGGAATGAATGTAGTAATAGAATGGAATTGATTTGATAATAAGATAACCAAAATAGCCTTTGATGATAGATTATTTTTGTTTAGTGGGTAGTTAAAAATGACTTTTTCTAAATTTGGAGCGTTCGTCCTCTTTTTTTTAAACGACACTATTATTAAGCTTTGACTAGAAAGATGTACTAAATTAATTACAATACCAACCAATAAACCTAACTATGCATCCTTACTACATATTTAATGGAATTATGATAATTACAGGAATGATTTGATGCAACAAGGTGGCTATATAGAAATCTCATTCGTCTCTATTCTAAATTTGGTAACTACTGAAAGGATGATCCAGCTACACTTTCCTTAAACCCTTGTTTTTCATTGTTCCCTCAGTTTATCTTCAACATTTGAAGACCACAATTTGTACATGTAAACACGCGTACAACGAAGAATATATACTTTTTGCGGGCACCTGTTTTATAAGTCATGTCTACATTCTAGTCTAATATAAATAAACGAAAATATACTTCTTGCGGGCACCCATTTCGTTACCCTTGGTAGGAAGAGAGGCACTGTCATAGACTACAACAGGTAACAATTAAACATGTCTGGCAATTTGATCCGGTCCATAAACACTTGCACATATCTAACCACGTTTCACATTAAACAAATTAGCCAAAATATCATAAGCATAAGCCCATAAATAAGCTTAAACAAACACCCCACAATATATTGATTGTTAAATAAAATGATTAAAAGTTTATAAAACCAACTATCGCGACAATATGAACTCAGCTCAAACTTTTACACCATAAATTTATATCAAAATTTACATGACAAACTTTATAATAAAGTTTACACTATAACTTATAGCAAAATTTTCACAATAAACTTTTTAACAAATATTAGAAACTTATAAAAATAGAGCATACATATTTCGGTAACACCACTAGTTAAGCAGTGGCAGCAACTATTTTCGGCGAGCGCGACTGTAACCAAAAAATAAAAAAATGTTATAAAAAGTCAGATCTACAAATAAAAGCTACAAATCTATAATAGAAAACCTTAAAACTTGATTAATATATATAGATCTGTTGAAAAAGTATAAGGCTAGGAACAATAGGTCGGTCGACCCAGTCGATCGCCGGTTTCCCCTATAGTGACCCAGTCAATCGTTGATGGTCACCGGTGGGTGTGGGCCGCAAGCACGACCAAATGGGAGGGCACAATTGCACAAAAAAATCATACCGTTCATCATTTTATACATAAAAAAACCTTTTTAACTTTTAAAAATTAAACACTATAAATACCCTACTCATTTCACCATTTTATACACAATTTATATACACTTACATCAACTTTTTTAAATGACTTGTTCGCTTTCACACAACGTCGTTGAAATCAAAGCTATGGTTCAGAAACAAATCGAGGAGGATAAAGTTCATCAGCTAGCGATTATGAACTTAGCCGTTGAATATGATAATGCATGCACATCTAAAGATGAACTGCAGAACGCATACGAGAAATGTACTGACATTCCGCAAGAGAAACGTGTTTTGATTGACGCTTTTTTGAAACAAGAATCTAATAAAGATTACGAGATGCATAACGCCTTGTTTAGAAAGGCGGCAAAAATAGAACGTCAAATTAATAATAAATTTGTTTGGACGGATAACGCCTTTTTTAGTTTTCGTATTGTTCTTTAAATTTCGTATTGTATTATCTAGTTTTTAATCAAGTGCGTTTATTGTTTTTAACTTTCGTACGTTTACGTTCACATTTTCAGTGTTGCTAGTTAAATTGAAAAAAACTTGGGCCCAAAGCAAAAACTATCCGTTGCTATGTATATCCACAAACTCTCTCATACTCTCAATACTTTTACTTCACCATTTCACACTAAAATGTCTCAAGAAAACAGTCTCCGAAACACCAAGCGTAACCTACGAAAAACTACCCAAAGCAATCCCCCGACACCCGAAAAAATACCTGAAGCAATCCCCCAACAACTTTACACAAACCCCAACTACGGCTCACAAACCCATATGGGTGGTTTGTCATCACAACAACATACGCACCAACCCATGTCTCCCGTTTCCTTATTTCCAATGGTAGAGGAATCCGTTGATGAACATGAGATAGGTGATGAATATCTTACTGAGAAAGAGTAACAACAACTAAGTCTAGATAAAGAGGCATTAAGAGAAACATTAGAAGAAGAAGAAGCAAGGGCTGAAAAAGAGTGGGAGGAGAGAATTAGGCAAGAACAAGCTCATGATGAGTTATTCAGGTTGGAATTTAGGGTGCAATGTGATTCGGAATCAGATTAATTTCAAGCGTTTACGTTTTTATTTAGCTATGTATTATTTTTAATAATCTACGTACTATTTTAATTTTGTTGTTATGTAATGTTTTTATTATTATGTAATGTTTTTATTATTTAAAGAAATTTAATTTTGTTGTATAAAAATTTGAATAAAGAAAAAAAATGAAGGTCGCTTTGTAGTGGTAAAAAGTCATATGTAGGTCGCCGAAGAGAGAGTTTACTTTGTTTGCTTTTCTTAAAACTGTAAAATATAGTCGTTTGAATTTTAAGCAGTTGAATTTGCTGAATTGAAATAAGCAGTTTCATTTAAGTATAACAAAATTTGTCATGTGGTTTTGAGGTGATTAATTAAAACATTTTTAAAGGTAGACTGATAAGCTGTTAGAGCTTCTCAGTGTTTTTAGCTTATCATTGCTATTAAAAATAAGTTAGAAAGTACTTAAGAAAATTTTGTCTTTTATAAAGGTTAGTAATAAGCTTGTTACATTCAAAAAGGATGCTGGTTGTTTAAATTTTAGAGGGTTGCAGGGCCTGTTTTTTGTACATCCTTTAAGTTTTTGTTAGTTAAAAAAATTTGCATAGTTAGTCCCTTGTTAAATTGCGCAGTTAGTCCTTATTAATTACATAGTTAGTCCTTCGTTAGTTTAATTGTTAATCTAGTTAGTCCCAAGTCCAGGGACTATTTCTGTCAATAGATCAAACTTTGTGTTTTTCATAAAACTTTAATGTTTGGCCGCCTACCCTCAACTTTGTTTCGTGTCACTTTCAACCCTTGTGTTTTGGCAGATTTAATTTTAGAATAATAAATTTAGTTTAATTAAATAATAAATTAGGTTTTTTAGTTTAATTACTTAAATTAGTTTATAATTACTCATTAAAAATTAGGGCTTTTAATAAAATTAATTTTCTGCATTATTTCTTTTTATAAAAAATATTTTTATATAATTTTTAGTTTAAGTTTTATATTTTTAAAAATTAATTTTCGAATTTAGTTTTTTAATATTTCATTTTCAAAAATCAAATTAAAAAAAATAGAAAAAATTAGTAATAAAAATGTTTTTCTCATCTTTTTAAGTAATTTAGCATTAATTTAGGTTTAGGAATCTAGTTTATATTTTTAAGATTTAAATTGTATTTGTTTTCTTAAATGTCGTCAAATTTATTTACTTTCGTAATTAGTTTAATTTGTTAATTAGTTGTTTAATTGTGCCTTTAATTTTAGTAGTATAAATAAATCAAAGATATCTCTTTTCTTATTCAAATCAATCATTCCGAACAAGATCGAGGTTTCCATTGCATGAGTTGTTGGGGAAAACGACCCGGGTGATCATACTTGCCCGGTCAAACATACGTATTATATATTATATTATATATATTTTTGGAGAGTGAATTTTATCAAGGTAACTTGGTAACTTTCTTAATTACTCTCGTGTATTATAATATTTTAATATATATTTTAACGTGTATAAAATTAACGCAATCACGCACGGTATACCCCCTATTATGTGACCAGTCAATCGTTGATGGTCACCGGTGGGTGTGGGCCGCAAGCACGACCAAATGGGAGGGCACAATTGCACAAAAAAATCATACCGTTCATCATTTTATACATAAAAAAACCTTTTTAACTTTTAAAATTAAACACTATAAATACCCTACTCATTTCACCATTTTATACACAATTTATATACACTTACATCAACTTTTTTAAATGACTTGTTCGCTTTCACACAACGTCGTTGAAATCAAAGCTATGGCTTCAGAAAACCAATCGAGGAGGATAAAGTTCATTCAGCTAGCGATTATGAACTTAAGCCGATGAATAATATAAGCAGCACATCTAAAGATGTACTGCAAACGCATAACGAAGAAATGTACTGACATACCACCACCCTCCCGCAAGAGAAACGTGTTTTGATTGACGCTTTTTTGAAACAAGAATCTAATAAAGATTACGAGATGCATAACGCCTTGTTTAGAAAGGCGGCAAAAATAGAACGTCAAATTAATAATAAATTTGTTTGGACGGATAACGCCTTTTTTAGTTTTCGTATTGTTCTTTAAATTTCGTATTGTATTATCTAGTTTTTAATCAAGTGCGTTTATTGTTTTTAACTTTCGTACGTTTACGTTCACATTTTCAGTGTTGCTAGTTAAATTGAAAAAAACTTGGGCCCAAAGCAAAAACTATCCGTTGCTATGTATATCCACAAACTCTCTCATACTCTCAATACTTTTACTTCACCATTTCACACTAAAATGTCTCAAGAAAACAGTCTCCGAAACACCAAGCGTAACCTACGAAAAACTACCCAAAGCAATCCCCCGACACCCGAAAAAATACCTGAAGCAATCCCCCAACAACTTTACACAAACCCCAACTACGGCTCACAAACCCATATGGGTGGTTTGTCATCACAACAACATACGCACCAACCCATGTCTCCCGTTTCCTTATTTCCAATGGTAGAGGAATCCGTTGATGAACATGAGATAGGTGATGAATATCTTACTGAGAAAGAGTAACAACAACTAAGTCTAGATAAAGAGGCATTAAAATGAAACAATTAGAAGAAGATGAGTCAAGGGGCTGACAAAAAGTGGTGATGACAGAGAACTAGGCAAGAACAATCTCATGATGAGCTTATACAAGTAGAGCGAATTAGGAGTGCAATGTGATTCGGAATCAGATTAATTTCAAGCGTTTACGTTTTTATTTAGCTATGTATTATTTTTAATAATCTACGTACTATTTTAATTTTGTTGTTATGTAATGTTTTTATTATTATGTAATGTTTTTATTATTTAAAGAAATTTAATTTTGTTGTATAAAAATTTGAATAAAGAAAAAAAATGAAGGTCGCTTTGTAGTGGTAAAAAGTCATATGTAGGTCGCCGAAGAGAGAAAGCTGATGTTACATGAAAAATGAAGGTCATTGTAGGTCGTTGTAGCACCCAGCATAAAAAATACCTTACAACTTGAAAAACCCTTTTGGTGGTCGTGGTTCCGTCGTGGTGGGGCTTTCGGTGGGTTTAGATGAGTGGCAGATGAGGTGTGTGGAAGATAATAGAGATGGGTGAGTTGTGAGAGTGTTTTGTTTGTATGTTTACAATGTGTTTTGTTTTTAGTTGAAACAGACAGAGAGAAATAGACTTACTAATAGCGTGAGGCGTGACGTTGTGGCATGATCAAGCCTTACGTATTAAGATTTATGGCGAAGCTTTTACGTTTTAAGGCTTTGCTTAAGGCGGCACAATGTATAAAAATGTTTATATATTTATATTATATTATTTCATATATATCGAGTTTACAAAAGTGTTGTACATAATGAATAAAAAACTATCTTTTCATTTAATCTTTTTCATTTAAATAAAAAATTAATAAATTATCGGAGTTGAATAAAAAAAGGTGTCACCCCTCACGTCTCATCGCGTCTTTCCACGTCTCATTTCACGTCACGCCTAAAGTCGACGTCTTGGTCTATTTCGTAACATGGAGGTCGACCGTTCGATCGGTCAAGCCCTCCAAACACGTCCCCCAATATGACGCATTAAACGAACGTGTCCCCTATCTCTTTTTGGCTTGGTTGGGTCGCCTAGGCGATCAAAAGAGTTGGAAAAAAAATTAGTCAATGCCACCATTTTGGGTAATTGTTTAAAAAAATACATGCGTACTACGAAGAAGACCAAAAATGTTTTTACATTATAAAAACGAATTTACATTTGAAGTGGTTAAAGTTTGTTTACTTTGTCATGTATATAATTAACTAAGTTACATTTTTAAATGACATTTTCTTTATTTCTTGTTTACAAAAAAATGTTGGGTCACACATTTGGTCACTATTATAAGCATTTTTTATGTATCTTGTTTTAAAAAAAAAGTTGAGGGAGGTGCTGTCTCTAAATTTTTTAAAAAAAATTGGGGCTCTGTGCAAAATTAGTGCTTTAAAAAGCTTTTTGAAAAAGAATGTTACATATACAGTGTCACCGTTTATAAAATATAATGTAATTAGTTATCTAAACATTCAACATATTACTCATTTAAGATAATATCTCATCTAAATACTCTTTTTCGTGAAAAATATGTGTACCTATACATATAAATGTTAACGAGATAAATTTTGGGGCCCCTAAAAATTTTGAGGCCCTGAGCGGTCGCGCACATTGCACACCCTCAAAGACGGCCCTGCCAGGTCACCATAGGTCACCATTACTACTAGTATTATGTCATAAACAAATGTGATTGGTTATTGGTAAGGTGGCTTCGGAAATATTCATATATTGAATTTCAAAAATAAATAAATTATAGTCTGGTTTTTTCATTGTTTATGAATGAATACTTAAGATGTTTCATCTTTAGTTGATACATAATTTACTAATTTGGTATTCCATTATTTGTTAAAGGGGAAAGAGAATATGAGGCTGTCATGCATATAAGCTTACGTGCAAAACCATTTCCAATTACTAAAAATACGTCATTTTGATTATTATTTTCTTCAAAAGTTGAGTAGTGGAACTAATATATGCATAGTGAAACACTTTTTAATGGTGAATTAAATCAAAATATTGTCGAAACTTGATAACATCAAATAATTGATACATTTTAATATCAAATTTTCTATAAAAATGCGGGTTAAGTCCATTAAATAGAAACGTACTTTCCAAAATTTACATATCTAGTAAACAAACTTGTTTTATTACCAATCTAGTAATTAAACTTTCAAATTTGTTATGAAATAAGAAATATGGTAACCGGTTACCTGCTAATCAGGTAAAATTGCTTATTGGGCTGCCACGTATACAAAGATGACTTGCCAAATCAGTTAATTATAGCTTATGTAGATGGGTAATGCTTACGTGGATTTTGCATTTATATTTTATTCCTCTAATTTCATTCATTCATCTTCTAACACCAGTATTTCCAACAACGTCAATCGGATTCCGGCCAACATTATTTCCGGCCACATAATAAAACCCATAAAAATCCATACACACCCATAAAAGCTGGCAAACTAGTGAACCAACACTGTTAACTCAAATATAAACCAACAAATCACCACCATCACCACTGAACCATCATCATCAATCTAACCCTATAAACACACATACACATTAATCTAACCATCAAACCTCAAACCCCACGATGGCGCGTGGCGGCACAACCACCACAAAACCCAAGTCAACAACCGGTCAAACCTCAAACCCAAACCCTCTTCTTTACAAGTCAGTCTACTATAGCCACCACACCACCTCCGTCGTAGCAAACTCACCATCGGCCCTCTACCTGGTTATTTAAAATTACCTTTTTAATTAAATGTTTTCCTAAACTAAGAATCTGACCAACGAAACAAACTAACAAAACTAGCAATAAAAAAAGACATCATCTCAGAAATCCCAACTAGAGTGATGTCCTCATCTTTGAACCCATCGAAAACAGAAATGAAATGGTGGTAGAGACTTGTTGAGTAAATTGAACCAGAAGAACCGGTTTTAATTCTCCTTTCCCAGTTTGATTGGATCGGTTAGTTCTGGTTGCAAGATTGGGGAGTTAAAGGATTTCTTTATGTGACGCCAGTTATAGTAGATGTTAGGTACCTAATTGAAAAGGGTTAAGGTTGGGTCGGGTCATGTACACGTGGACTTAAAACGGACCACTCCAAATTATTTATACACATAGGTTAAAAATACTGACATGTAATATTATTTAATGACATGGAAAACAAGTCGGTTATATTTACTAAATTGTTACAATATAACAGGTTTCAATTACTAGATTGGTAATAAAACAAGTGTGTTTACTAGATGTGTAAATTTTGGAAAGTACGTTTCTATTTAATAGACTTATTAATGTATGAAAACGTTACTTAATTATTTATAATTAGTTTTCAGGGACCAAGTGAGCATTTTAGCAAAAGACAAGGGATTTGGACAAGAAATGCACTAAAGTAAAGAGTCCAAGGCAGTTTACGGTGTAACACCCCCGAGGGATTACGTCGTAACGTACTCTAATGAAGAAATGAGTCATCACACCCTTTACGGCGTAAAGTATCTCCAAGATTACGCCGCAACATTCAAATTTACAAGAAGATGATGTAGCTGACTCAGCGTTACGGCGTAACATATGCGACAGGGTTACGCCGTAACACCCTTTTATGCCCTAAAGATTGGTTGATTATGTAGCAAGATTACGGCGTAACATCCCATAAGGGTTATGCCGTAAACCTGTCAAAGCCTCTAAATAGAGCCCTCCTCTGGCTCATTCAGCATCACTCACCACCACCACTTTACACACAGTTCTAAGGGGTGAACCAAACCCCAAAGGTTTGAAGCATTTCATCTGAAGGTCCAAGGGAGAAGCCACTAGCATACTTATTGTATTTAATCATTCATTTCATCCTTTGTAAGAATTATGATGATTCAATACATGTCTTTATTCATTAATTCTTGTGTTGCTGTTACTATGAGCGGCTAAGCACTCCTAGTGCTAGCCGAACCATGTAGTTACTATTGTTGTGATTATGATTTCCTGTTTAATTATGGTTCTGTTAGATATCCTTATAGCCTTTCATTGATCCCCATGTTTTGTTAGTATAGAGGGTGGCTTAGATCTTATTAATCCTGATATTAGACTTACCATGTTAAACCTGGGATTAGTGGGGTACTAGGGTAGCTTGACATCTATCCCTAGTGTAGGAAATAAACATATTACCGCCTATGTCATATTAAATACTTATAAAGCACGAGAACTCTTTTAGAGGGGGTTAATAATCAGTTTAGATTATAGATTGGTCTTAAGGGTAGTTGGGGTTTAACCACTGCAAGCTTGGATGCCCTGCTCGTATGATCGTAGGGGAATGTGGGATCACAGAGTAAGCATAGGACACACCTTAAATGAAAATTCGGGTATGTCAACTTTAGAACCACTAATGGAACTTATAATTGAACATTGCATAGGAAAATGTAATCATACCATTGGTAATGAAATGTGTTAGATATTAGAAAAAGACTCGGTCACCCCGTGTATTTTACTGTTTATTATAGCTCGTAGTTTTATAGTTAATAGTACGTTTTTCGGTATTAAGTCAGGTACGAATACCCGGTATATTGTAAGTACTATATAAGCCTCTTCTAACTTTGGAAGAGGCAAGCTAGTCATTATTTCCTTTTCATAGAAAATACTTTCTTTCTCTAGATATTGACAATAATCAAATTAAACTATTTAACCTTAGCTCTTGGGATGACCTCGGATTTACCAAACTACTGCACTACATACGACCGGGTTCTCTGCCCGTTAGTGCGTGTATTAGTAATAGAGTTTTATAAATTTAAAACTTGGTAACATATATTCTAAACAAAATACGCATCAAGTTTTTGGCGCCGTTGCCGGGGAGCTAATTTTAGTTATAGTTTAATTTCTAATATTTTCATTGACTTCTCATGAAACATGATGAACGAGGTAGACATTGAAAACCTCACTATTAAACAATATCTAATGTTGACACAGGAAAAACAAACACAGGGAATGATTAAAACTGAATCCGGTAGGATGATAACAAAAATAT